>VDFB02137093.1:0-39124 GCA_007258455.2 Sequoia sempervirens | reverse complement strand
TAATGCATCCAATGTATCCAAAATCCTCTTTCACAATCAACATACTTTAATTTGTTTTGTTGATTGATTCCTAAAATTGTAAAATTGCAATGAACAATTTAATTTAATATTTAACTAGAATAAGTTGACTATAAATTAATTTATTGATTTCATATGTGGAAATATCATAAAACACATTTAAATAGCAATTTCAAATCTATCAAAAAATAATTATATAAAATTAAAAATAGTTCAATCCCCAAATTGTTCTATTTAAAATCATATTTAAATATCAATTTCAAACCTATCCAAAATAATTATATAAAATTAAAAATAGTTTAATCCTTATTCAACTCATTATCTAAAATTTCAGCATGCTCATCAATAAAACACAACTGTTGTATTATCTTGAAAAATATCAAAGTTGATGAATCGCCTATAAAAAATAATTCTTTAAGGAAGCTGTTGTATTATCTTGAAAAAACTCAAAGCTGGTGAATCGCTTGTAAAAAAAATTCTTTAAGGAATCTGCTGTATTATCTTGAAAAAAATCAAAGCTGGTGAATCGCCTGTAAAATAAATTCTTTAAGGAATCAAAGCCTGTGAATCACCTGTAAAAAAAAAATGCTTAATCCTTAAATGTTGTATTATGTTGAAAAAAATCAAAGCTGAGAATAATTATTTGTAAAAGGAAAATAAAATTCCAACATGCTCATTGCTCACCAATAAGTTTGATGCTATATTATCTTGAAAAAATTCAAAGTTGGGAATCACTGCAAACAAAATGTTGTTGAAAAAACAAGTTACAATGCTATAAAATAAATGCTTTCAACAGTGAAAATTTGTGTTATGTGATTATTCATAAGGATATCCTATATATATTTAAAAAAATGTAAAATTAGAAAATATTGATAATTAGAAATAAATCTAAAAATCTTAAATTTAATGTTAAAGTTTCTAAATTATATAGAAAATAAATCTTGTTAAAATATTCAAAAAGTTAAAAATCAATTATATTCTATTATGAAAAGATTTTGAATGAATATAATTTTTATAATAAATATTATAAATCATATATATTAATAAAAAGCAATGATAACTATTAGTAAAAATGTCAAAATCTTTAAAAAATTAGAAAAAACTATATTTAATCTTGAAAATATTCTATTTTCAACAGATTTTGAATTAATAAATTATATATATGAATATAAAGTGAAATTAGAAATAATTATTCCAAATCTAAACTAATTTATATTTTAATTATAAAAATTATTTTATTATATAATATATATATATATATATATACAATAAATTTTTACGGTTTAATAATAATTTTAAGTGTCAATTTTACGGTTATATAAAAATATAGCAAGTCAAATGATGCGGTCTAATAAATTTTTAGGTTGTAATATACGGTCCAAAATGCAAAAAACGGTCAAATAGACCATCAAATTCCAGGCCTGCTCGTAAGAAAGCAACAAATAGCTCATAAAAAAACAAAGAGATAAGCTCGTAAGAAAAACAACAGATAGCTCATAAAAAAGCAAAAAAAAACTAAATTAAGCATAAAAGTGACCAAGTGTTAACAACAAATGTTTGCATACAGGGACAGGGACCTGCTCTTTCTTGGATATTTCTTTTGTACATTCTTAAATACTCTTATTTTCACATATAAAATATTTTTATTTCTTTTAAAAATATAAAAAATATATAAAAAATTAACAAATCAAAAATTTAAATCACATTATTTATTATTTAAGTTCGTAAGAAAGCAACAGATAGCTCTTAAAAAAGCAAAGAGATAAGCTCGTAAGAAAAAGCAACGTATAGCTCATAAAAAAGAAGAAAAAACCAAATTAAGCATAAAAGTGACCAAGTGTTAACTTCTTGTGACCAAATGTTTGCATACAGGGACAGGGACCTACTCTTTCTTGAATATTTCTTTTGTACATTCTTAAATACTCTTATTTTCACATATAGAATATTTTTATTTCTTTTAAAAATACAAAAAATATATAAAAAAATTAACAAATCAAAAATTTAAATACATTATTTATTATTTAAGCTCGTAAGAAAAGCAACAGATAGCTCATAAAAAAGAAAAGAGATAAGCTTGTAAAAAAAACCAACGGATAGCTCATAAAAAGCAAAAAACACCAAATTAAGCATAAAAGCGATCAAGTGTTAACTTGTTGTGACCAAATGTTTGCATACAGGGATAGGGACCTGCTCTTTCTTGAATATTTCTTTTGTACATTCTTAAATACTCTTATTTTCACATATAAAATATTTTTATATCTTTTAAAAATACAAAAAATATATAAAAAATTAACAAATCAAAAATTTAAATACATTATTTATTATTTAAGCTCGTAAGAAAAGCAACAGATAACTCATAAAAAGCAAAGAGATAAAATCGTAAGAAAAGCAACAGATAGCTCATAAAAAAGCAAAAAAAACCAAATTAAGCATAAAAGTGATCAAGTGTTAACTTGTTGTGACAAAATGTTTGCATACAGGGACAGGGACCTGCTCTTTTTCTTGGATATTTCTTTTGTATATTCTTAAATACTCTTATTTTCTGTAATACCCCTCCTCTTACTGGTAGGATTTAGTATTTTTTTTCAATGCAGTTGTTTGCTACTTGTGACGATGATGATATTGTTTGATTTGGTTAGTTAGACGTTAGATGATGCTATTGTTTCATTTTGGACACGATTATTTCGTATGACAGTATGTGTGGTTATATTAGTTGATTTTCAGAATTATGATATGATGCAGTGATTTAATTAGATATGTTTTGAGATGATTGTTAGTTAGAAATGTTGATTTATTGGTTATATTATAATTGTTAGAATAGGTGTGATGAAGGACACTATGGTATCACTCGTTCGCGAGTGCCTTGCTATGTTGCGATTCCTTCTCACAATGCAGTACTTCGATTTAATGCTTTGATGATTATATATACATATATGCACATGTACACAACTCCGTTTGAATGCAGGATTTGCAGGTATAAGTCTCGATTCCACCTGCTTCGGCAGGACAGGGCGAGCACCAATAACCCAACGGTTAAATGTTGATACAGAGGTGACGATGAAGTCCTCCCGTTCCATGATGTCAGGTCGTCTTGTTGATTTGGTATTGTTCTTTTTTGTAATTGTCGTCATTTGTGTTTTGTGTTATGTGTTTTGTCGTATTTTGATTAATGTGGTATTTTATAAGTTATGATTATTTAATTGATGTTGATATTTTATAAGTGTGAATTAGTTAATTAAATATGGATAATAATTGTCTATTTTAATGTTGGTTTATTGTATGAAAATATTTAAATGTTTTATTTAAATTTTATAAGGTCATGTGTTGTAATTAAATGATAATTAAATAGTAAATGGGCTTTAATTATTTTAATCAATTATCTGGTGGAGGATAATTATTAGAATAATTTATTTAAATTAAATAAGTAGTGTGATGTGCAAGTAAAGTTGCAAAAAAAATAGAAATTAAAGCAATAAAACAAATAAAAAGAATAAAAAGATGGTGAGGGCAAATAAAAATGGGATCTGAGCAAAAAGCTTGCTTTTAAAGAAGGATTTTCTTTTAATTTGGATTTTTGAGAGTTTTGAAGAGAGGGGCAATATATTTTTATTTAATTAAGAATTTTTGGGGGAGTTTTCTCACGGACAGAGATAATTGTTACAGAAGTTGTGCAAGAGATGGGCTTTGTATTCTGAAATGTTAGAAAGGGTATTGAAATCTTCTGTTGTATTTGGAGGAGAGTTTTTAGAGAGAGATGGTCACTCTATTTCTGGTGAACGTTCTGGAGAGTCCTCTGAACAACAAAATAGGATTCAAGTTTGAGGGAAAAATTCTGTAGAGGAATTGGAAGCACGAACAAGGGGCTCTTCGAAGTCATCAGAATCAAACGAGCTTCATCAGATTTTCAAAGAAGCGCAGGACTCCAGGTTCCCGTCTTTATCTTTGATTTCTTTAAATCTGCTAAAATAAATCAAAATTATGGGTTGAATGAATTTGTGTTGCAAATAAAACATCTGTTTGGGATTTAGTTAAATTTAATATTATGTGAAAGAGAACAAAAACTCTGGGTAATTAGTTTTTAGGAAATAACAAATCGAATGGAGAAAATTTCAATGGATTTAAAACACTTGTGTTTCTTCCCATCTAGTTGTTTAAACTTATCATAATATTTCAGAGAAAATAAAATTACCCAACTTGGCTTGCTCAAATTAGAGAAAAATAAATAAATGTGATTTCTTTTGCAAACAATAAATTTGAAACTTTATATATTAATATATATTATTTATATATTTTGGTGAAGTCTGTTGTAAACCCTTTTATTGATGTGTTCTGGAAAATGGAATTCTGTAGAAATTGTAATATATATATATATATAATATATTTATTTAAACTTCTAATATATTTATTTAAATTTATTTATTTTGTATTTAATTGAAAAACTGCTTCTGGCTTCGCCAGAATCCGTACCCTGCTAAAGGACGGATTTTTAGATTATAAAAAAAATAAATTAAAAATAAAATAAAAATTATAAATGAAATTTTATTAAAAAAAATAAAATGAAATGTTTAAATTAATTGTTTTTTTTTATAATGGAGAGGAGAGGGACGGCGCGAGCCGTACCCCCTCCCCTGCCCCTGCGCCAGGCCACGGACTGCCGCGCGCAGTCCGTGGGCACTGCGCCGGTGGTCCCTGCGGGTGGGACTTTCAAAATGTTTTTTTTTTATTATTATTTATTTGTTTTAAATTTAAATGTGTATATTGTATTAATCTATTTTTTGATAATTGTTTTTATATAAATTTAATATTATATTTTTTTAAAAAGTTGTTCAATGTTATTATATATATATATATAGTGATAGTGATAGTGATAGTGTGTATACTCACAATTTGAGGATAGATATATTCATTTTCGTTTATTTGTAAAAGTTTGATAATTATTAGAAAGAAAACAAAATGTTAGTAGATATATATAGTTGATGTTTATACATATATGTAAATATATTTATTATATATATGCAATAAATTGTATTTTTAATAGTTTGCAAAATTAGAATTTATTGACTGGGACTTAATTGTGAAAATTGTAAAGTTGGATTCTTATGGGTTATTAAATGAAATATAGTTTATATGACAATGAAACTGTTATTGTATGTTTAAATGTCAATGGTTTCTCGAGTTTTCTTGGTCGGAGGTTTTAATGTGTTTTTAGACTTTTTTTTTTTATCGGATGTCTTTTGTTAAGAATTATATATTTTGACGTAGGATTATTAACTTCTTGTTTTTTTTATATCGTTTCAAAATTGGGAGTGTTTTGTATAATTGGGTTAATCGCTTACTTTAAGTTATGAAGTTACGTGATCTGGTTATCGTTTTCCATTTAATTGTTGTAACTTTATTCTTCGATGTGGGAACCTATTGTTGATTTTGTAACCCTAGTTCCAGAGGCGTGTTTTTTTTAATCTATGAATGTTATTCTATGTGGTTGTGATCTTGGAATTGGAAATTTATTAGAATTACCTTTGGAAGGGTTGTACGTGGGTATTGGCATTTTGATTATGAGCTATTGTGAGATGGATTTGCCTCGCTTGTTTATGTTTTGAGTTATATGCTTTATTCGTGATAGTACAATCCTTGCCTAGTTTTGATTTATGTTAGGGGTCATAGGGAGAGTGGCTCTTCGTGGGTGCCGGCGCCTCGGGATGAGGAAGGGCCAGGATAACCCACGAAAGAGTAGTTAAACAAGTGATAACCTAAACAATAGAATTTAGGGGGATGGGTAGTAACACATACAAGATAATTAAAACTGGATTCCTCGTCTATGCATTAGGGCTACCGTAGACTAGTGATAGACTGAGTAGGCTGTGGTCGGCAAAGTCATAGTCTCGTCTTCATGAGAGATTATCGGCTCCGCATTAGCTACCCTATGGTACCGGTGCCTCAGTTAGGAGGAAGGGCCAGGAGATCCATAGATGGGTGCCGGCGCCTCAGTTGGAGGAAGGGCCAGGGGATCCCATGAGAGCTATGTGATGACACTCTCCACTAGACACCCCTGTTCTTGTTTCTTGTCGCTTCTAGATATTGTAGTCTTTATGTTGTTTCTGATTTTAGGGCTAGGGGATCCATAGATGGGTGTCGGCGCCTCAGTTGGAGGAAGTGCTAGGGGATCCCATGAGAGCTATGCGATGACCCTCCCCACTTGACAATCGTTTGACTTGTTTCTTGTTGCCTATGGAATTGTGTATTGAATGGTGGTTTTAGATTTATATGGAATCATGTTCTTTTTATTGTTCAGAATTATTTGAAAATGTATTTGGATGTTGTTTCGGTTCTTCTGGATATCGTAGTCGTTATGTTGTTTCTGATTCTTGTGAATTTGGTTTATGATTGCCATTTAGTTACTTGAATAATTGGTGATGCTTTGTTTAATTGTGATGAGTTTCATAGCTTTAATTTGTTATGTGATTTGTGAACGTTGATGGTTGTTCGTTGTATGCCTTGAGTTGTGCTTGTTTTGTGCTATGTTGTGGTTGAGTCGGTTTGACATTCACGGTCGGGTTCACTTCCTCGTCACCTCTGAGCACGGGGGTGAGTTACTTGTAATTCACATGGTTGGGTGGAACGTGCTCCGCACCCGTTGGGTTCCCCATCAGCTTCTTGTCTTCTCAGCATTTCCAGTTTGGAGTTGTACCAGCATTCACCTTGTATTTCATATTTCATTATTCTTGTATCAATCCCCATGTTTGGAAATTCAATGTAATTCATTTATCAAAGAAAATTGTAATGTAATATTATAACGATGATGTAATAGTTAGGCTCATTTGTAACTCTATTAAGAGATTTATCATAGATGTATTATGCGAGGTTTTTTATTCTCGCATCATGGTTATTAGATGTATCCTTATCGTTGGTTATCATTATAAATGATATTGTTGTAATCTTTATTTTTATTTCCGGTTAGTTGTTGCGATGTAACCTCGCATGCCCCAGAGAACTAAGTGTGTTAATGCTATGTAATATGTTATGTGGTTATGGTTTAATGTTATTCCATGTTTACTTTTATTATTTAAAAAAAAAAAAAAAATTGCATTGTGTGTGTTCTCTGGGGTTTGCACGACGGGCATTACATTTTCACATATAGAATGTTTTTATTTTCTTTAAAAATACAAAAAATATAGAAAAAATTAACAAATAAAAAATTTAAATCATATTATTTATTATTTAAGCTCGTATGAAAGCAACAAATAGCTCATAAAAAAGCAAATAGATAAGTTCGTAAAAAAAAACAATGGATAGCTCATAAAAGAGCAAAAAACAACAAATTAAGCATAAAAGTGACCAAGTGTTAATTTGTTGTGACCAAATGTTTGCATACAGGGAGAGGGACCTGCTCTTTTTGGATATTTTTTTGTACATTCTTAAATACTCTTATTTTCAGATATAGAATGTTTTTATTTCCCTTAAAAATACAAAAAATATATAAAAAAATTAACAAATCAAAAATTTAAATCACATTATTTATTATTTAAACTCGTAAAAAAGCAACAGTAGCTCATAAAAAAGTAAAGAGATAAGCTCGTAAGAAAAGCAATGGATAGCTCATAAAAAAGAAAAAAAAACCAAATTAAGCATAAAAGTGACCAAGTGTTAACTTCTTGTGACCAAATGTTTGCATACAGGGATAGGGACCTGCTCTTTCTTGGATTTTTTTTGGTACATTCTTAAATACTCTTATTTTCACATATAGAATATTTTTATTTCCTTTAAAAATACAAAAAATATATAAAAAAATTAAAAAATCAAAAATTTAAATCACATTATTTATTATTTAAGCTCGTAAGAAAGTAACAGATAGCTCATAAAAAAGCAAAGAGATAAGCTCGTAAAAAAAAAACAACGAATAACTCATAAAAAAGAAAAAAACAACAAATTAAGCATAAAATCGACCAAGTGTTAACTTGTTGTGACCAAATATTTGCATATAGGGACAGGGACCTGCTCTTTCTTGGATATTTTTTTTTGTACATTCTTAAATACTCTTATTTTCACATATAGAATGTTTCTATTTCGTTTAAAAATACAAAAAATATTTTAAAAAATTAACAAATCAAAAATTTAAATCACATTATTTATCATTTAAGCCAGGCCTGGAATTTGATGGTCTATTTGACCATTTTTTGCATTTTGGACCGTATATTACAACCTAAAAATTTATTAGACCGTATCATTTGACTTGCTATATTTTTATATAACCGTAAAATTGACACTTAAAATTATTATTAAACCGTAAAAATTTATTGTATATATATACATATATATATATATATATTATAATAATAAAATAATTTTTATAATTAAAATATAAATTAGTTTAGATTTGGAATAATTATTTCTAATTTCATTTTATATTTATATATATAATTTATTAATTCAAAATCTGTTGAAAATAGAATATTTTCAAGATTAAATATAGTTTTTTCTAATTTTTTAAAGATTTTGACATTTTTACTAATAGTTATCATTGCTTTTTATTAATATATATGATTTATAATATTTATTATAAAAATTATATTCATTCAAAATCTTTTCATAATAGAATATAATTGATTTTTAACTTTTTGAATATTTTAACAAGATTTATTTTCTATATAATTTAGAAACTTTAACATTAAATTTAAGATTTTTAGATTTATTTCTAATTATCAATATTTTCTAATTTTACATTTTTTTAAATATATATAGGATATCCTTATGAATAATCACATAACACAAATTTTCACTGTTGAAAGCATTTATTTTATAGCATTGTAACTTGTTTTTTCAACAACATTTTGTTTGCAGTGATTCCCAACTTTGAATTTTTTCAAGATAATATAGCATCAAACTTATTGGTGAGCAATGAGCATGTTGGAATTTTATTTTCCTTTTACAAATAATTATTCTCAGCTTTGATTTTTTTCAACATAATACAACATTTAAGGATTAAGCATTTTTTTTTACAGGTGATTCACAGGCTTTGATTCCTTAAAGAATTTATTTTACAGGCGATTCACCAGCTTTGATTTTTTTCAAGATAATACAGCAGATTCCTTAAAGAATTTTTTTTACAAGCGATTCACTAGCTTTGAGTTTTTTCAAGATAATACAACAGCTTCCTTAAAGAATTATTTTTTATAGGCGATTCATCAACTTTGATATTTTTCAAGATAATACAACAGTTGTGTTTTATTGATGAGCATGCTGAAATTTTAGATAATGAGTTGAATAAGGATTAAACTATTTTTAATTTTATATAATTATTTTGGATAGGTTTGAAATTGATATTTAAATATGATTTTAAATAGAACAATTTGGGGATTGAACTATTTTTAATTTTATATAATTATTTTTTGATAGATTTGAAATTGCTATTTAAATGTGTTTTATGATATTTCCACATATGAAATCAATAAATTAATTTATAGTCAACTTATTCTAGTTAAATATTAAATTAAATTGTTCATTGCAATTTTACAATTTTAGGAATCAATCAACAAAACAAATTAAAGTATGTTGATTGTGAAAGAGGATTTTGGATACATTGGATGCATTAATGAGAGTGTATTTAAATGGACCTCAAGAAAATGATGTAAATTGGAATAAAGTATATCAAATATGGAAGAATACAAAGTCAAGAAGAGTTCTTGACCTTTGATAACATTTATTTTTGTTTATTTTCTATGTAATGCATCATTAATTTTTGCATCTCAATTTAAAAATAATAAAAGAAAATAGTTCCTTTTTTTCCAAAAGTTTTTTTTTTGTGTTTAAATATATGCAAATTATATAATGAAGGTTTGTATCAAACTATCATATTTTTTATTGTTTATTTGGTATTTTTAAGAAGTATGATTCCTCTAAAAAATACTTAATTAATTTATATGATACATAATATTTTAAAAAATTAAATTACTTGTGTTATTAAAAATAGAAATTTATAAAAAAAAAATTATATTTAATATGTATGATTAATAAAATCAATAATATTTTAATATAAAAGATTTTATATAAAAAAAATATATAAATTAAATATTTTTTGACAGTTAATTTTTTTCATAAAACGTAAAGTTACAGGTATTTAAATAAACAAACCGTCACAAATTTTTCATATGACAGGCAGGGTGGCCGTCAAATTCAGGCCTGGGACAGGGATGTGCTCTTTTTTAGTTATTTCTTTTGTACATTCTTAAACACTCTTATTTTCACATATAGAATATTTTTATTTCTTTTAAAAATACAAAAAATATATAAAAAAAATTAACAAATCAAAAATTTAAATCACATTATTTATTATTTAAGCTCATAAAAAAGCAACAGATAGTTCATAAAAAAGCAAAGAGATAAGCTCATAAGAAAAGCAAAGAATAGCTCATAAAAAAAAAAAAACTAAATTAAGCATAAAAGTGACCAAGTGTTAACTTGTTATGACCAAATGTTTGCATACAGGGACAGGGAGCTGCTCTTTTTTGGATATTTTCTTTTGTACATTCTTAAATACTCTTATTTTCACATATAGAATATTTTATTTCCTTTAAAAATACAAAAAATATATAAAAAAATTAACAAATCAAAAATTTAAATCACATTATTTATTATTTAAGCTCGTAAGAAAGCAACAGATAGCTCATAAAAAAGCAAAGACATAAGCTCTTAAAATAAAGCAACGGATAACTCATAAAAAAACAAAAAACACCAAATTAAGCATAAAAGCGACCAAGTGTTAACTTGTTGTGACCAAATGTTTGCATACAGGGACATGGACCTGCTCTTTCTTGGATATTTTCTTTTGTACATTCTTAAATACTCTTATTTTCACATATAGAATATTTTTATTTCTTTTAAAAATACAAAATATATATAAAAAAATTAACAAATAAAAAATTTAAATCACATTATTTATTATTTAAGCTCATAAGAAAGCAACAGATAGTTCATAAAAAAGCAAAGAGATAAGTTCATAAGAAAAGCAACGAATAGCTCATAAAAAAAACAAAAAAAACAAAATTAAGTATAAAAGTGACCAAGTGTTAACTTGTTGTGACCAAATGTTTGCATATAGGGACAAGGACCTGCTCTTTCTTGGATATTTCTTTTGTACATTCTTAAATACTCTTATTTTCACATATAGAATATTTTTATTTCCTTTAAAAATACAAAAAATATATAAAAAAATTAAAAAATCAAAAATTTAAATCACATTATTTATTATTTAAGCTCATAAGAAAGCAACGGATAGCTCAAAAAAAAGCAAAGAGATAAGCTCGTAAGAAAAAGCAACAGATAGCTCATAAAAAAGCAAAAAAAGCAAATTAAGCATAAAAGTGACCAAGTGTTAACTTGTTGTGACTAAATGTTTGCATCAGGGACCTGCTCTTTCTTGGATATTTCTTTTGTACATTCTTAAATACTCTTATTTTCACATATAGAATGTTTTTATTTCTTTTAAAAATACAAAAAATATATAAAAAAATTAATAAATCAAAAATTTAAATCACATTATTTATCATTTAAGCTCGTAAGAAAGCAATGGATAGCTCATAAAAAAGCAAAGAGATAAGCTCGTAAGAAAAGCAACAGATAACTCATAATAAAGCTAAAAAAACTAAATTAAGCATAAAAGTGACCAAGTTTTAACTTGTTGTGACCAAATGTTTGCATACAGGGACAGGGACCTGCTCTTTCTTGGATATTTTCTTTTGTACATTCTTAAATACTCTTATTTTCACATATAGAATATTTATATTTCTTTTAAAAATACAAAAAATATATAAAAAAAATTAACAAATCAAAAATTTAAATCACATTATTTATTATTTAAGCTCGTAAGAAAGCAACAGATAGCTCATAAAAAAGCAAAGAGATAAGCTTGTAAGAAAAGAAAAGTATAGCTCATAAAAAAACAAAAAAAACCAAATTAAGCATCAAAGTGACCAAGTGTTAACTTGTGACCAAATGTTTGCATATAGGGACAGGGACCTGCTCTTTCTTGGTTCTTTTGGTCCTTCAAGGGAAGAGACCATTTTAGAACATTATGGAGGGCAGTCTGTGTTTACAAAATGGGGTGAACAGTATCTTTGATAAAGGAGTCCGTGTTAGTAAGGTAACCAGAGAAAATGTAAAATGGCAGAGACCAGACAAATATTGGGTTAAATTAAACTTTGATGGGGCTTCGAAAGGTAATCTTGGAAGAGCAAGAGGGGGAGGTCTATTGCGGAATGAGGAAGGGAATCTCATGGTAGTATATGCAGATCTTTATGGATGGAAATCTAGTAACTATGCCAAAGCAAGAGCATTACTCAGAGGCATCCAGATTGCAGTAGAACATGGATGGACAAGGTTAGAAATAGAAGGTGACTGTATGGCTATCATCAATGCTCTTAACAATGAAGGCTATGGGTATTGGAGAAATGATGTTCTAATTGAGAATGCTCGACTTCTCTGTAATTCATTTCAAGAATGGAAATGTAGTCATATTTATAGAGAAGGCAACAGATTGGCAGATTATATGGCTAATATTGGGGTATATAATGAGAGCATAGTCATAACCAAAGATTGGCCCCAAGTCATAGCTAATATGGCTCAGATTGAGATAGCTAACTCGTTGCCTAGAAGCAATAAAATGGTATTATGAAGGTGCTTGATCTAAACAGCTATATACAGGAGATCATATTGTTTTCTACAATGAATGGTGGGAGGACAGTTTCTATGGTGGGAATCCTCAAGAAGACTGGATAATCCAGTTGCTTCATCAGTTCATGATGGGACTGTTCCATGGTGGGAATCCCCAAGAAGCCCGATAGTCTAGGTGCTTCATCGGTTTACATGCAAAGTGGAATGCAATCAAGATTTGATTATGCTCTGCGTCCTTATGGAGGAGAAGGAAATGGTTAGTGGTGTTCAAGCTGTTGCCTTTAATGCAAATGTGCACAATTTTTTATGACTTGTGCTAATGCATATCTGTAATTCAAGAAGCACCTGGGGTTCATATTATTGTATTATTCTATAAAATGAAATAAAAAGAACGTATTCATGCATTTGCATGCTAATATTGTTGAATTTTTCTGCTTTTAATATACATTTTGAATCTCCCTCATGCTATTTTGAATCTCCCTGGCCTATAATTGGCCTTACATATCTTTTATGCTTTCTCCTAATATCAGTAAGTTTTCTGTCATTGGTGTTTCAAATGTTGTGATATGTATCCTCATCTACATTTCTATGTTTTGTCTTTTTGTCTTTGTCTACTTCCAGTTGTGTTAACCAGTTCTTTGTATAGAAAGATTTATGTTTTTTCATCTTTTTTATTATAATTCTACTTTACTCCCAAAAAAATGTTTCATTATTTTGTTCTAGAAGTATGGAAATATACTTAATCTTAATAAGCTATAATGAATCATCATAATAAAAAATAATTTAATAAGGCAGGGACATAATTGTTTATCAAGGAAAGTTGTATCAATCACAATTAACAAATTCAATTAAAATAAATTTGTTTTGATGGAAAATGGATTGAGGATGGAATAATGTGAAGGTGAAATAGTTGTATAACAAGACATTTTGAGTTGTATTCATTGTACAAAATTATTTTCATTATCTAAAATTTTTGATTTAAAATTTTAAAATATAAAATAGGTATTAAGAAGCCACAGTTTTGAATTTAGATAAAATATCAAAAATTCAATAAAGATATTCTTTTCACATCATTCTTAAATTCTATGTAATCACTAATAATTATCTAAATTTAAAATAAGATTAGGTATGATGAAATAGCTTTTAATAGTGGGTATAATTTTTGTTTCTATTTATATTAGTAAGGATGTAACTCTTATACTCGTGTCTTTTTTCATTATTATTAATGTAGATATATTAAATATATTTATTTAAAAAATTAGACTTGAATTATTTTATTTATTTGAAAATTATTTTATCTATTTAAGAATTATTTTATTTTAATTTAGAAATTCTCACCTTAATTTTTATTTTGAAGAACTATTTTACTTTTGTATATAAATTATAATTCTACTTTTGAATACATATATGTTAGTTTTAATTTAAAATTTATATATATATTAGTTGTATATTGAGCCTTATGTACCTAGTTATGACATGAGATTCCTTGATTTAATTCTAAAATAATTTTAGTGTATTTAGGCTAATGATAATTAGAGTTTAACATATTGATTAATGTGTAAGATGGTGTATTTTACATGGAAGTTGACAAATAGCCTTATCCTAGATTGTCTGTATCAAAAATCATCCTTACCTGATCAAGATTCAATCTCTACATCTAGCCGTTCATCATCTTGATTCAAATCCATGAATTTGGAATTGGCCCTTGGATCACTTCTATTGACATGGATTTGGATCCCAAAATTTTAAATTTAAATTTGTTGATTTGGATTTATGTTTTCCTTCCATATTATGAGATGAGTAGAACACAACTTATTTCAAATTACATGATAGGATGGTGTATTTAAGTATTAGATTTGATTTATTTAGAACATCTAAGAGAGAAATCTATTGGGAAAATCTAGAAATTAGTTGTAAAAGGATAAAAAATGTTATGTATCAAAATTACATTATCGTCCTAGGCATACCACACATTTTCTTATTTTCCACCATCTTGTTTTATCATCATTGAATTGGTGTATAACTAGGGGTCTAACAAGTGAGAACATGAACCTTGGAATTCCACAACTTTCCTCAGAGGTGTTTGTAAACACTAACAATTTCTTACTATAATTTAAACATTAGAAGATTGAGACAAACTATTTATTTTCATCATATTCTAGACTAATTCATTTTCATGGATATATTGAAAGAAGTTAAAGTGAACTAGGCTATGTGCAAGTAAATTATTTTAACCTTTCTAGATAAGCATAAAAATAACTAGCTTTGCTAATATAACTGTATTTTCCTTTAAGATATGTGATGTTTATTCCTTAATTAATAATACTAATTTTTTGTTGTATAGAAAATAAACCATTTCAAAATTAAAAATAAACTAACTGTGGAAAATGAATTCTTGAAATGTATAAAAGGGTGAAGAAAACATCCTCGGTTTTGAAGGTTGATGAACAAATTTTAAACAAGAACTTGTGCAAATTGGATTGATAGAAAATCAATTTTGACAAAAGTGCAAAACAATGATGCCTCAATAACCAAATTAGAGGCTATTCAATTATGGTAGTGTCCTTAAGTTGAATGGACTCGAGAATTTTTAAATGATGATGATCTGGTTTGGCTTATTGTGAATTTAGAAATTGGACTTTAAGCCTCTATGAATAGATTTAAATTTGAACCTATTTATGGGACAAGGTAAAATGTTGGAATTTCTTGGGATCTTACCTCTCATAGGACCCATTTTATTTTTCAACCTCATGACAATTAGATTGGAATATTAAAGTGCATGTTTATCTAAATGCACTTTATTCTAGGAAGGTAAACATACAAATAGAAAGTACTATGAATGTGTATGGAGGAGAAAATGGGAAATGATAGCACTATATATTGCCAAAAGATAAAAGGGGAAAATAGCAAGAAATTTTTAAGACCATAAAAAGGAGTGAGAAAAAATATTTTAGAAGTTATGAGAAATAAAAAGATTTTTTTTTATAGAGAATACTATTGGAGCGAATAGGAAGTAAAAAGAAGAAATATATTTCTTTCTAGAAGGGAAACTAAGGAGTAGACATAAATTTTAGAAATATAAAAGAGAAGCTAAATAATTATTACGAAAAAGATATAAGAACCAATAGGAAAGGAAAATGTGTAGACAATGCTATTGGGAGAGATTGAAAAATTATAGAGAATATTATTATGTGTTCAATAGTCAGGATAATTCTTCTATAAAATCTTGAGAAGAGCCATAAAAAAATATATCTAAAAACATTTTACTTTTAGATTTTTCTATTAAAAAGGATATAGGTCATATTTTAGTGCTTGTATATTCTATTTGAATATTGAGGAAGTGACTATAACAAATATAACAAATGTAGATACATTGAAACACTTGTGAGTGTTCCTTAATAGAGCTAGGACTAACAAAGTAAAGGAAGCTAACTAAGAATTGAAAGATGATATAACTTGGAAATTGGTGAGGCTATCAGGCCTAACATGTTATGTGTACAATGGTTAGTAAATTGAATGCAATATATAGAGTATAAATCACAAATAGGGGCAATCTTCCACACAATTTTTATTCTCATATTAGGAGCTCATGTCACAATGTGATATAAATACACTAAGGTACATAAACTAAATGATAAAAAATAATAAAAATTTAAATAGATAAAATATCAAGGGCACATAAAAGGATACACATAAGTAATATATTCTTCATGTTCCATATTTTAGCATGCGATAAATAAACACCTACACACAATGATGTAGTAAATATCTAATATAGAATATTGAGAAATTATAAATAGAAATTAGAGATAATACTATAGCCATCAATAGAGATTGAACTAACAAAACATATACAACTAGAATTACAATTATATAGTCAAGGGAGTTGTGATAGGACAAAATAAATAAATAGATGTTGCTAATGTACTATGTGCTTGTCTGGAATCATGAAATATTAGCACAAGGACCAAGGTAACAAACATGGTTCACACACTAGTACTGTAAACACATAGCTCAAAGACCAAGAGTGACAACTATGGTTCATGGACCAAGTAATTAGGAGAATTGGATGTGTAGGTAAAATAAACAAATATACTAATATAAAAAAGGGTGCCAAATTAGAAATGTAGAACACATGCCTCATGGAAATTATTTAGAATGAGGATACATATAATATCAAGAATAAGAGGGATATAAAGGATAATGAGAAAATATATAGAGAAAAAACATGAGGAAAAGTGATTTTCCTTGGAAGGGAGATTGAGTAAATATCCTCAAGATAGAAGAGATGTGTATATGAAGAGAAAATAAAGTATACAATCATCATAATAGTGTAGACTATAAATTCATGAAGAAATAAGGAGATGGAGAGAGAGATGCCTATTGAGAAGCAAATGAAAAAATAATACTATATAAAAGAGGAGAGAGAGAGATGCCTATTGAGAAGTAAGGGGAAAAATAATACTATATAAAAGAGGAGAGAGAGAGAGTAATCAATATATAGATAGAAAAACATGCCTATTAAGAAGCAAGGGGAAAAAAATATTGTATAAAAGAGGAGGTGATCCCGCAATAATTTGTGATCCACTTTTTGACCTAAGTGGGATAATCAACTCAACATTTTAAACCAAAGTTTCACTTTCTTTCACTTATAGAAAATAAATCCTTAACAATTTAAAGATTCAATATGAATTAGTGACCTTTGAGATTTTACCTGTGAATTCTAAAAATATTTTTTAAAATTAAAAAAAGACCTAGTTATAGTAGTCTCTTTGTGAACTTTCAACAAAACTGAATTGGCTAAGTATAATCTAATGATATCCTTATCTTTTTTATCTTATCCATTTTGTCTCAAATTTCTTGTGACATATCAATAGACTTGTATCTAGATATTATGGCCCATAAATCTCTATCCACAAGGCCATACACCATCTTGAGATTTCAAAGCTCAAAGTTTTTGCCTGAAAACTTCTTCATTTCTATTATAAATGTGCTTGCTATATGTTCCTAGAATAAGATCAAAACTATTATGTGCAAGCTCTAGCTAAAATGAAAATCACTACAAAATACCTATCCAATACTTAAAATCTAAGGTGATTGGGATATGAAATCAAATACAAGGAAGCAAGGTATTTGGAACTTCTTCCTAAACTATTCTTAAAGGAGAGTAATGAATAAATTTTAGATCTTTGCAATTATGCAAAAGATAAACACATATACAATATAAACAAAATTGTAACACACATGTACATAGGGAAATCCTTTTTGAAGAAAAAATTATCACTCTAAGGCACACAATGTATTTAATCTAAATATTGCTACAATACACTTATACTTGAAAATAACTTATAAAAGTATCACTAACCAGAGATTTGGAATAATTCTAATAACATTCAACAATACCTAAAAAAAACTCACTATTAATGCGCCCATCTCGAATAGCATATAAATAGGAGAATTAATATACCACAAAAGTAGTCACAAACACCACCATAACAACCATAAAAGTCTCCAAAAGAGAATAGATGGTGTTACATCTATAGTACTCCCACACATGACACTACTCATTGTTGGTATATGGTCTTACTCAAGAAAATTCTATTCAAGAAGGCCCATCAAGTGGAGGTGATTTTCACTCCAAATGAAATCCTTGCCAATGGAAGAAAAAAAGACATATTGCAACCCAACAAGATGATACAATTGATGAGGACATATTTGATACAACAAATTTTGGCATCAATTAGAATTTTTTTCTTATTTCTCAAACCTTGCATCCTTCAAGGGATGTTTGGTTGATTGGCTCTAGTGCTAGTAATCATATGATAGGAAATAAAAATATTTTTGATATGCTGACTGATCAACCCATGTTGGAGATCGGGTTTCAAATTGTAGACAATAAGGAGTATATGTTGTAGCAGGAATTAGCACTGTCACCATTCCTCTTGGGACACGAAGCTATACTCTCACAAAAGTTCTCTATGCTCTAGGTTTGACATTAAATCTCTTGTTTGTTTGTCAACTTTTGAATCACAAGCTTAAGGTGAAGTTTCAGGTTAAAGATGGCATCAAATCCTATTTGATCTAGATAAAGATGGCATGATACTTGCTAGAGATTTTATGAAGGATCATGTATTTTCCCTAGATGTGGTTTCATCCTCTATAGTTTCTTCCTTTGCCTCTACGGTTGAATCAACTGTTCTTTGGCATTATCGCTATGGGAACCTTTCATATGGCTCCCTTTTTCAATTCATCCATGAAGAGATGGTAAGAAAAATTCCTTCTTTCTCCTTCTTTGCCTCTATGTTATGAATGTCTTGCAGGAAAACAACACCGAGATCCATTTGAGTCGAGCACCTTTCATACTAAGGACCATCTTGAGGTTGTGCATATCGATCTATGTGGACCTTTGCTTGTTCCCTTCCAAGGTTGCAAGTACTTTCAATTGTTTGTAGATTATTTCTCTCATACTTGACCTAGGTGTACTTTATAACAAAGAAGAGTGAACCCTTTGCTTGATTTCAGAAATTCTACTAGCACATTGTACACAAGATAGGCAAGTCTCTTCTTCTCCTCCACTCAAATCAAGGGGGGAATTCATTTCAAAGGAATTGTTGGCATTCTTGAAGTTTCATGGCATCAAAAAACATTTGAATACTCCCTATACACCCCAATAGAATGTAATTGCAGAGTGTCACAATAGGATTGTCATGAAGATGGATCGGTGCATGCTTTCCATAGCATAGTTGGAGGATCAATTTTGGGTAGAAGCAGTTCAGACAGTTGTGTGTTTTCTTAATAGGTCTCATACAAATATATTTCAAGATAAGACACTAGAAGACGTATGGAGTGGCTATAAACCTTCAATTTCTCATCTTCGAGTATTTGGTTGTACTCATATATGCATGTACTAGCTACTAGGAGAAAGAAGATTGATTCCAAGACAATCTAGTGCATCTTTTTGGGGTACAATACAACTTCCAAAACTTATTGTCTCATGCATCCTTTGACTTCATGACGCAAAAGGAAGGTATAACTACCTCTCATAAATTACACTCATAATGAAATAATGAATCTTCCTCTTAGAAAGAAGATGAGCTACAAGGAGAGTTATTTGTTGATCTTGGCCCTTTGGAACATCATTCTCCACATCATCAACAACATTAGTGTTTGAAATGGGTCCAAGCCACCATTAGGGAATCTCATCTAGATTATCTTCTAGATCACTCATTAGGAGTTAGAACAGGAAGACATGTGACAAAGGAGGTGAATCTTACATTCATGAGTTCAGTTGTTGTTAGCATTGAACCTGATACAATTCGAGGGGCCCTTAATCAGTTACATTGGAAGAAGGATATGGATGTTGAGTATGATTCTTTGATAAAAAATCTAACATGGGAACTTGTCGTCTTCCTATAGGAAAGAAACACATAGGTTGCAAATAGGTTTTCAAAAAAATAGAAGGTATCTATGGATCCATTGATAAATATAAATAATGACTTTTTTTTGATTGAGGTAAAAACAGGTTTTGAAGGGACCCAAAACCATTTACAAACAAAAATAGGTCTACAAATAAAACAACCTACAACCAACCAAACACCAGCCCCCAAACAAGACCCGTCAAAATTTACATTTATAACTACTCTTGTGGGAGCGAAGAGTCATGTCAAAGAAAGGCCTAGAGAATTTTGCTTTCTTGCCCTGAAGAGTAATCCAACCTTCTTCCACCTATGTAGCCTTACCATGCCAAGCCAACACACTATTTTCCTAAAGATGAATGCCTGTAGCCACAATCTCGGAGATTTCAACCTTATTCTTTATTGTAGGCATTGACAAATTGGAGAAGCCACTAGAAATGATAGCTAGAGCACATTCACCAGAAATGGCAACCAAAGACCCAATCTCACAATCTTTAGGGGTTTCAAAATGATGTTCAACTTCAGCAACCCCACCACTTGAGACATCCAGAGGGGATGCCTCACGATCCTGTGATTTTGACACAACCACCTCAGAAAAGCTCCTATGTTGATCAACTTTCTTCTCAACCGTATAATGTTGTTGAGAGGCACCTTTCCACCATGAAGTCGATGATTTTTTTTCAAATCCATAATGTGCAGCAGTGTGACTTGTTTAAAAACATCTTCTACAATGGAAGGGAATCCCTTCATAGTCCAAAGATTGGACCCAAGAACCCTTATAAGTTTTAATTAAAATCTCAACAGGTAGCCCTTTTGAAACATCCATTTCAACCAAAATGCAGGCAAATGTGGAATGAAGTATGTCAGAAGTAGCATCATCTACCAACAAGAAATCACCTAGGGCATCACCCAATTCCTCCAAAATGGGGTCAAACCATAAGTGGAGGGGAAGGTAAGGTAGCCAAACCCAAATTGGGATTTTACTAAAAGTTTCAGAAGCAGGGTTGAAATCAACATGCCAAGGCTTAATCATCAACAAAAAATTATCCTCCCAGCTAAACAAATTGTCACATAAATTAATGTTTCTATCCTAACCATTGTTAAACTTAGCAACAAAAACCCCTTGGCCATGGGGAAAATGAGAACTTTACCAGAGATTAGCGGCTGCCATTCATTGGAGATCCAAGAGTGCAGCTGAGAGAGGCTAGGCCAAAAACCCTTAAATCGACAAATCACCCCACTATCAGAGAGCTCAAAAACCATTTTATAAAGAATGACTTGTTACAAAGGGCTATTCTCATTAGGAGGGAATTTATTATGAGGAAACCTTTTCATCCACTGCAAAGCTCAAAACAATCAAAGTTGTTTGTGCACTGGCAGCAGAGAAAGGTTGGAAGCTTCATCACTTCTAAATGGCGGTCTAGAAGAAGAAGTATACATGATCCAACCATAAGGCATCATTGATGAACATCATCCTAAAAATGTATGTCATCTCATTAAGTCACTTTATGGACTTAAACAAGCCCCTAGGGTGTGGTACCCTAACTTGTATATTAAGAAGATAGACATAGAGATTGTCATTCTTGATTTGTATTTGGATGATTTTATGATCACATGCAGTTCAAACAATATCATTGATGATATAAAGAATGATTTGAAAAAATCCTTTGATATGACAAAATTGGGGCCACTTCACTACTATCTTGGCTTGGAGATATGGCAAAAGATGCATCATATTTTTATTTCCTAGATGAAATATGCTAAGACGCTCTTGGAAAAGTTTGGAATGTCCAATTGTAAACCTGTTTCCACACCAATGGAAAAAGGTTTGCAACTCTCTTGATTCTAGGATTCACCTCAAGTAGATGCAAATCTCTACTATCATCTTGTTGGGAGTCTCATTTACTCGACTTATAGCATACCATTTTTATGCTTTGTTGTCACCTATCTTTCCATATTTATGTAGGAGCTAAAGAAATATCATTGGGTTGCAGTTAAGAATGTTTTGAGATATGTTCGAGGTACACTTGATTATAGTCTGGAACACAAGAGGAACTCTCAGTTATTCTTATAGTGATATGTTGACTCAAACTATGTTGGATTTTTTGATGATAGGAAGTCAACTACAAGATATATTTTTTGTCTTGGATCTGGGCCTATTTCATGGATTAGTAGGAAGAAAACTATTGTTTCTTTCTCATCCACCGAGGCTAAATATCATTTTGCACAAGGAGTTGTGTGTGAAGTGATTTGGTTACGTCACATTCTAGATGACATGGATATTTCAAAGGAAAATTCACCTATTCTTTATTGCAACAATCAGGGGGTGTTGAAGCTTGTGAAGAATCCAATTTTTCATGAAAGAACGAATCATATTAAGGTTGATTGTCATTAACAAGTCTTTCATCACCACATTCAGCCCCAATACTACCAAATAGATTCTCAAATAGTTGATATACTCACCAAGTCTCTTGGGAAGGTAAAATTTGAACTATTTTGGGGGTGCATTTGTAAGAACAATGTAATAAGGAGGGAATGTTAGCATGACTTATTCTTGCATTGTTATTGGTTAAGCGATGACAAGTATTTATTTACCTTATTTTAGTTAAACTAATTTGTTCAAAATTCCTGCTTGCCTCCTTCCTTTGTATAAATTATTTTGCTGCATTTCTAATAATATATCAAGTTATCTAGTCTTTAAATATCTAGTGAGAAAACTAATACCCAAATCCCAAGATGAGTTCAAAGGCTATAAATAACATATTCCTTCCTCCTAGCATAAGCACATCATAATCCACGCACCTACTTTAGTGTCATATTTTGGATTCATTATCTCCATTCAAAGATGCCTTATGATGTGTAATAACACACACCATAAGTTAGTTAACAAGTGTAAATCGCTCTAAAACTCTTTTTGATGTCTTATATATTTTTACATTTCTAATTTAGGAGGCCCAACTTTTGGAGGCCATAAATTTTTATTTGGGAAGACATTATGGCCTTTTTATTTAAATTGTAGAGATTGAAAACATAGCGTATATCCCAAAATTATGTTTTTATGTTTCATAATAAAAAAATGACATTCTTTATATACTTAACGTTAGGAGAAAGGTTTAGATATATTTCAAAATAAATCCAATATGGGTGGTGAAGGAACCATAAAAATAAATCTTCCACTTTGGTGACTCTTCAAGAGCTAGGATGGATTCATTTGGAAAGTTAAGAGTAAGTAATATTATTATTTAATAAATCCATTATTCTCTCAACACATTCCAAGATTATTGAGCACCTAGGAGCACTTGTCCTTATGGTCCCCTTATTCTCTCAAAACATCCAAAAGTTATATCCCTTTTAGGTACACATGTCCCTAATTTCCCTCATCTTCACAACTACTTACTAAATTTGGTAAGTTAAGCCTAGCCATGCACATTCTCTACCTTCATATCCACCCTTCATCATCTCCTAGATATTAGATAATTCATCTCAACCATTCTCCACCTTTGATCTCACAATAAGATCATGCCCATCCATTCCCCATTCCCAGAATCTATAAATTCAAGAATTCTCTCATCCAAATCAAGAATCCAATATCATTTAAGCTTGGTATATGTTTTCAATTTGGTGATATTCAAGCAAAAAGAATATCCAATTTCAAATACATTGAAAGGAGTAAATCATTCAAAAATGGAGGTTTATGGTAAAATTTGAGTTTATTACTTATGTTGTTATCTTTATTTGATTTCATTTGTTGCACTCTATTTGAGATTTGTGATAGTTTATATAGGTTTCTTTTGTATTACATTTGATTCTATTTCCATTTCTAAATTAGAGCTTACAATTTCTCAAGGGTTTAGTCAATTATGTCATAATGGAATGATTTTAAGGGACACCACCCTATAATAATAAAATATCCAAGTCTAGTCCATTAATAAAATAAAGGAGGAAAAGATAAATATGAAGCAAGATTCTACTCATTCCACAATGTGGTTGAGGAAAAACTATGACTTGGTGCATGATGTAATGCACTTCACACGCTTTACTCCCCTTTTGGACAAACCTTGAGGCCAAATGTAAGCTGGAAAATACCAAATGGAAGTAGTAAACATCACCATCATGGAAAAGATAAGGACATGGTAAAATTTCTATTGGAGGACGTAAAGGTCATGAGTACCTCTCTAGTCACAATGGAGAGGAAATTTAAGAAGAAATATAAAAATTTGGATGCAACCAAATAAATGGTCAAGGATACCAAGATAAACATGAAAGTGTTAGAAGGTAAAAATTTTTATAGGTAAGAAATCAATTAAGGTTGAGGACACATAGGTTGAGAAAGCAAATAAGCAACTAGAAGATGCTAAATTTTTTTTACACAAGTCAATATGGAGCTAGCCACTGTGAAGAGACAAATGATCATTGATAAGGCCATTATAAAAGTATTGAAGAAACAAGTTGTGTACCTAAAGACTCAATTTTCCTAAGACCAAGCCAACACATATGTCATGGACATGGGGATTAGATCCATGAAGAAAAAATGAGTTCCCAACGTTATCAAATTATCAAGCTACAAACACAAATAGATATGCAAGCCCAAAATACTAAGGGGCTCATAGAGAATAATAAATTAAGGCCAAGATGTAAGAATTAAAAGAAGGAATTAAGCAATTGTAGGTCAAGTAAAACAATTAAAGTTATTTTTCAAGTCCTTAGAGCTCATCAGGTACCTTAGAAAAACTTAGGAGGAGATTGAAGAATATACAACATCCTTCACACCAACACTTCAATTCAAGGATTTTTCCAAAGTTCTACATAAAATGGTTAAAATAGAGCTTGATTCCATAGATTTCACTTCTCTCTAATCATGTATGATGCATGCACCTACCTCTTATTACTCCATGCTACTATCAAACCCAAGCTCATTACATCCAAAATCTCTAGAAATTTTATTGTAGCACAAAAGGTAAATGGTGTTTTGTAAAAGAAAAAAATGAACAAAGAATACAAGATGCAACTCAAGGTAGTGTCACAATCTATCCAAGGCACCCAAGACCCTATGTTGATGCAGCAAATAATTTTTTCATTATTTGATGAGAATAAAAAGATGCTCTTACAAGCTCAAATCTATGATATAATAAAGAAAAAAAGCCCAGATGAATCTAAATTGGATAGGTTTCTTACAACATCTACCACCAAAGAAATATTTTCAGTTATCAAGCTAGTAGTTGAATTAGGGACAAAAGTACAAATGTCATTTTCCTAGGAATAAGAGATATCATATGAGTAGCTAATAGAGATGGAGCAAAAATATAGGGTTCCAAAGAGAATGGACCTACCCAAAGGTGAAGAATTATGGGCACTCATTACTTCCCTTATCCATCTATAAGGCATGCATCCTTTGGTTCGAAAATATTGAGATTTTAATTTTTATGTTTGACTAGGTGCCCAATGGGTATATCTTTTGTTTTTACATCCTTTTACCAATAAAATAACCCTTGAGAGATCAAAACTATGGTGAATTGTTCAATATACGTAAAAACAATTGTTCTACCTTTCTCATGATCAAAGAATAATTCTCTACAACTTTGACAAATAGTTTGAGTTCTCTTGATTTTGAAGTTATATTTGTTCTATGGACTATAAAAACTTCGTGTAATTCATGACTACAATCAGATTTACTAAGAATGATAATATCTAATGATTCACATGGCTTTCCACAATTACAAATGTAAAATAAATCATAAATCCTTGTCATTGGCCCATGTCATCTATTGAGTTCCTTTTGATTATCATAATAATATAATATACATTGATGGGTCCCACTTGTAAATATTTGTCAATTTATTAATTATTTTATAACCAATATCATGTGGTGTTCTCTTGAGAGTTATTGAAAAGAAAAAATATAATAATTCTCTAGGATAACACAAGCCATCTAATCTACCACCAACAACTTCATCCAATGGCCCACGAGACACATAATCATTCCTTTGTAGATCTCCTTAGTGATGCTACATGGAAGCACAATTTTCACATCTATGGCTCCTTTGCAACATCAATAGGCTATCTTTCAACTCTAATATAGTTCAGGTGGGGATCTATCACATCCCACATTTAAATCTCCTCAGAGATACCAATCGAACATAAATTCTTCTTTTGGGGGAAATTTTTAATATGGGTTGGGAATTCTAGCAATAAATATTGTCTTTATGCCCCTATCATAGGGTAGATGAAATTTTATATAGCTAAGATTTTGAGCTTGATGTATGATCTTAATCTTGATTTTCTCATAGTTATATAGGGAAACCTCTATGCATATTTCCAAAGTTGATGCATTGTATGTATCGATTAATTGATCTCATAAGAACTAATATAAGAATTTTCTATTCTAAAAAGTAGTAGTCTTGTCAATGCTTGTCAAATTAACTATTATATGCCTTATGCACTTTCCTATTTATTATTGTATCATGATTTACAAATCTCTACTTTGATTATGAGAATGTATCTATCTAACATGTGCCTTTATCTATGTTCATTTCCTTCTAAAATCTCTTTCCCTTGTCACCCTCACACAAATTTAGGCTTAACTTGTGATAGATAAGGAGTTGGCCTTCCAATATTAGAGACTAACTTGCAAGGTTTTCCATGTTTTTTTCCTACCTAGCTCATTGGTCCTCAACAAAACCTTTAAACCTCTCAACACTTACCACTTATCCCCATCCATATGTTTACAAATCCCTATACATTTACATATATGTACTCACATACTTTCATAAACATGCTACCCACATTGATCTAGCTCCTTTCACGTTCTTGGGTAAGTTTATGGTTGTGGGGATATCCCACAAATTTGTCCTTTCAAATTTAGAATTTAGAATTTTAATTTGGTTTAGTATTGCTTACTCTTCCTATTTAAGGTTGAATAAACAAAAATTGATATGAAATGTTGAATTTAAAAACTTGAATTTGGTTTAATCTCTCTTACTCTTCCTATTTAAGGTCAAATAAATACAAATTTATGTTTGTGTATTTAAAATAATTCAGTGCATTCATTGTATTAATAAAAAATTAGCAAGTCCTCATTCTAAGGAGCATAAACATTTGGATTCAATGCACTAAAAGGAATCTAGATCTACATGATCATCCTAGAAGCATATGCATGACTCAAGAGTGTCATTTGTGCACATTTATGTAGGTTGACATAAGACAAGAGGCCCCTAGCAACACAACAATGGTCCTACCAAGGTATCTATTAATATTGTATATCTATAGAAATCTTAGAAGGGAAAAAACATAGGTGAGAAGAAGTGTTGAATTCCACAATAAGTTGGGAAAAAATCACACTCATAGAAGTATTTTGCACCTAAGAACTTGTCATCTTACATAACACATATCCAACATAGATTTCAAGACAACTAACTGATTGAGAAGCTCAATTTCCAAGGCAAACATCTAACTAGTTTCTAAATTTTTAGCAAAAATAATCATTCTTCAATCATAAAGATATGTACTTCTATCCACTATATTTAATTTTCTAGATTAACATATTAATTGTTCATTGTTCAAGTATTTGGTCACAACTATATAATTAGTTAATTTAAACTCATTTGTACATGTTTGATTGCATTTATTTAATGAGACTAGGTTAAACATAAATCGATTTTCCTTTACATAATTTAAGTGTCTAAAAATGAAGTCAAATATTTGATAGCACTAGATTTACACATATTTCTCTAATTTTTTTTTTTTAGTTTTCAAGCATTTCTAAAAAAAATCCTAAAAGTGGGAACCAAATGTTCATATTTCAACTATATGTGTGCTCCTAAATAAATGTCTTCAAGTCAATTTTTATTTTTGGCACTTTGTATCTTCCATTTCTCAACTTCTCTTTTCACAACAACCATCTTAATCTAGGAATTTAAGCAAGACTGGGTTTAACTAGAAACAAAATCATGTTTAGTGATTCCTTGGCTAAAGTGTCAATAGCATCTTAAGTTTTCCATAAATACAAACAATGCATGTGTAGGATCTGAGATCAAATATAGAAATAATAATAAAAATTTACATTTACAAAATATATAAAAGGAAACACAAAAATACATTATGTTAGACTTTTTAATCTAAATTGTCAAATATGAGTTAATAAAGCCAACTCTTTTAACCACTCCAATAATTATCAAATACCTATCAATAACTAAAACTACCTAAACCAAAACTAATTAACCACAAAGAATGAAATTAACACAACAATATTAAAAACTACAAAACTAATACTTTGGATCATAAATCTAAAAATTGTCTACCCCACTCCTAGTCACCTTGATCTACAGGAGGCCAAAATATGATCTAGAGTGTCCATAAATCTACCTCATCTTGCAACTTGTAAATATAATCCCATGTCTCTTGATACTTAACTAGTGTTAACACATGAATGCATCATCGTGATGTCTAACCCTTTCCTTCACATTCCTATGTGAGAAACACCTACTTTGAATGTGCATACAATGCCCTTTGCCACTACTTCCCATAGTTTGAAAATCTATTGAATCTTCTTAATGCTACCTAACATGATCATGTTGAAATTCATTTATCAACATGTATTTAATCATCTATACTACATGTAGTATGAGCAGTTCATTAAATGTAGTGAAATAACTTAAACAATAGAAGGATATGATAGAGAATATGCTAAGAATACTTGATAAGAACTGAGAATAACAAGCCACTTCGAGGGGGAAAACCTCCAAATATCTCCAATGAGAAAACAATTCACAATATGATGATGAAATAAGACACACAACCTCCTATATATACCTATTTATTCCTAAGATATCACCTAGGCCAACTTAGATAATCCTAAATAAGCCCTAAGCTGAACTAAACAAGTAAATAACAATATAATAATTATAATATGACTTAATTAGGAGTTAAGATAGCCACAAGCCAACTATTCATAACCTGATGTACTCTAATATTAAGGGTGTAGCATGTCCCCCCTCTGCAGATAAGCATTATCCTCAATGCTAGGAAATTTTGGATGCTTTTGAATGAACTCCTCATCCTCCCATGTGACATCTTCAATTGGCAAATTCTTCCATTGGATGAGATACTGTGTGAGTGTTTTGGTCCGGCTTAGCTTCCTTATGTGTTTATGAAGAATACATTTTGGTTCCAATATGATTCTTCCTTCTTCATCAAGCTCTGATAATATTGTCTGAGAAGGGATATTATTCCCAATTACCTTTTTCAAACAAGAAACATGAAAAAATGGATGTATCTTTGTTGTTGATGGAAATTCAAGCTTGTAGGCAATACTACCTATCTTTTGCATAATTTTATATAGGCCATAATATTTTGGAGACAACTTGTTATTCTTTGACTGTTGCTTCAATGACATTTGCTTGTAAGGTTGCAATCTCAAGAAAACCCAATCCCCAACTTCAAAACTTCTTTCACTATGGTGCTACTCTGCTTGTTGACTCATTCAATTTTTTGTGCCATGGATAGATTCTCTTTAAGTCTTGAAAGTACTTGTTGTTGATGAATCATGTGGTCCTCCATAGTGTGAAATCTTGGTGACACTTTCAATGATGATGTGATGGAAGGAGGATGATATGCATACAAATCCATAAATGGAGAAATTTTTGATGAACTATGGAAGGAAGTGTTATACCACCATTCTGCTAACTATGATAGCCAATCTACCCATTGAGACTAATTATCTGAAGTGAAACAATGTAGATATCCCTCCAAACACTTATTAACAACCTTTGTTTTCCCATCATATTGCGAATGGTATGAAGAAATGTGAGCCAATTGAGTACCCAAACATTTGAATAAATTTTTCCAAAACAAACAATAACCTTAGGTATATCGCATAGCTTTTTAATATTCTCCAAAAATGCTTTTGCCATTGTACTTGCTGTAAAAGGAAGTGATAATGCAATAAAATTCACATATTTAGTGAGGTGATCCACTAATGCCATGATGACTTTCTTACCATTAGATCTTGGAAGCCCTATGATGAAATCCATGGAGACCTCTTCCCAACAATGGTTAGGAATAACTAAGGGTTACAAGAGACCATATGTCTTAATTTTCTCCCCTTTATTTTTTTGACAAACCAAATATTCTACCATAAATTTTTGAACATTCCCTTTTAGACCTTCCCAAAAGAAGTCTTTCTTGACCCAATGATATGCCCAAATTTTTTGAATAACCGCCCACTGGAGAGTCATGTAGCTCTATGAGAATATTTTATTTGAGAGAGGAATTCTTGCAAAGATACAATCACTCTTTATACAACAAAGTATCTCCATTCCAACAAAACTTATCTAAACTACTAGGATCACTTTATAATTGTTGAATGAGATTATTAGTAGCCACATCATTTTTCCACTCTTCTTTTCCTTCTTCTTCCCAATCTTCTTGTAATATTGAAAGGGCACACAATAAGTCTTCATCCTTCTCATCCTTCCTTGATAGTGCATCTGCCACAACATTTTCCTTCCCTTTCTTATATACAATCTCAAAATCATATCCCAACATCTTAGTAACCCATTTTTGTTGTTCTTTAGAAGATAATATTTGTTCCAAAAAAAAATTTAGGCTATCATGATTTGTCTTAACCTTGAAGTTCCTACCCATTAGATAAGGCCTCCATTGTTTTACTGCATGGAGAATAACTAGCATTTCCTTCTCATGACTTGATTCTTACCCTTTAATTGACGGTCCTCTCAAAAGCAATGGGCCGAACCTCCTGCATGAAAACTGTGCCTATACCATTTCCTGAAGCATCACATTCCACAATAAAATCCTATGTGAAATCGTGAGTGGCAAGCACTGGAGTTGTGCACATAGCCGCATTAATATTTCAAATACTAAATTAGCAAATTCATTCCAATGAAAAGAATCCTTCTTCAATGAAGTTGTGAGGGGTGTTGCTATACAACCATAATTCTTCAAAAATATTCTATAGCATCCAGTCAATCCCAAGAAACCCCTCAATTTCTTAATGGTTTTAGGAATAGACCATTCCATGATAGCCTTAATTTTTTTAGGATCCACCTTTACTCCTTCATGTGAAACTATGTGTCTCAAGTACTCCACCTCATTAATACCAAAAGCACACTTGGATGGCTTAGCATAGAGTTGATGTTGTTCTATAACTTGTAATACTTGATCTACATGTTGCAAGTGTTCTTCCCATGTCTACTATAAATCAATATGTCATTAGAAAACACTAATACAAACTTCCTCAAGAACTGTTTAAAGATGGAATTCATCAAACTTTGAAATGTAGATGGAGCATTGGTAAGATCAAATGGCATCACCAAAAACTCATAATGAACCTCATGATTCCTAAATGCTTTCTTACAAATATCTTCTTCCTTAATTTTAATTTGGTGATAATTGGATCTAAGATATAACTTTGTAAATTGCATAGCTCTATTCAATTCATCTAGAAAATCATCAATGACTGGAATAGGAAACTTATCTTTGATGGTGTACATGTTGAGCACTATATAGTTTAGACACATGTGCCAGGTTTCATCCTTCTTTCGTACCATCACCACGGGTGAGGAATAAGCACTTTGGCTATGCCTAATAATTCATGCCTCTAACATCTCCTCAACAATATTTTCTATCTCAATTTTTTGTACAGGGTAAGTGCACCAATTTGTGACACAATTTAGGTGTGAAATATGAAAAAATTACAAAAAAAGGCCAAAATTGGCCATTTTGCGCATGCCAAATTTAGCATGCGCCAAGTGCAAAAGTGGAATAAAAGAAAAAAACGCATTTGAAACCCTCATTTCACTTCAACCCGTGGCTTGTCTTGGAGGATTTGAGGTCTACAACTTGCACTCACCAAATATCATCCATTATTTGCATCCTTAGCTTGCTATTTTTCATGAGGATGCTACCAACACACCAGAGACGCTGAATATTGCGAAGAGGTATGTATTTTTATTTTACTTATTTCGAATTTGCTTTAGAATGTAGATTGAAATAGGTTTTTATAATAAAATTTTGTTCTAATTCTCAAGGAATGAATGTCCACCTCCAAACATTGAGAATTCACAATCACCCCTTCAGGAAGAGCCTCATATACAAGAACAACCTAAAACCCCTCTGTCAATTCATAGGCATCCTCAAGGAACACAAGAAAATATTCTAAATTAAATTGAAAACTATAAAAGAGACATTGAACAATTAATTGAAAGATTAACTGAGCATGCCAAAACCAAGATTGAAGGAATGGTGGTAGTAGAGGTGGATACAGTACTAAAAATTTTCATAAAAAATAAGATTGAAGGAAATCAAGTTTTTCCTAGCTAATCAAGAGTAAGCACAATATTGCAAGCCCAAGGAAAAGTTGAGGAATTGAAAAACATGGAAAGGAATTTTGGAGTACTTATTTATACTATGAATAATAAGGCCATCAAGCCATCAAATGTAATCATTTACATAATTTTTTGGTAGCAAGAGAAATGACATAATTGTTACCAAAATTTCACTCATAGCTCAATTTGGTAGAGCTGAAACAGTTGATTTCATTTAAAAGTGAAAGGTATCAAAAATTTGTGCTAATTTAATTCATTGCACAATAGGGATGCTTCCAGATAGAGTTTGGTTTTTATTATCCAGTGTCTTATAGCAAAAAGGAATTACACTAAATTGCATAATATTGTTGTCTTTTATTCATTTTGTAATGAAAGCTTTACAAGATTGCATAAACATTGTTGTTTCATACATTGAGATCAAAAGAATGTTTGAATATCCCACACAAACCGTGGGTATAACTGATTCAATACAACAAAAAAGGAAAGTTATACATCTAATGATATGAATTAAAGAAAACACATGGAAAAAAGGTATATTCATCATGGTCTGTGGAAAATTTTGGTGTTGATCTCTTGGTATTCAACTCCTACTTGCTCCTGATCTTTGGATGTGCCTACATTATGATAATTTTTTTGTTAGATCTCTAGATATAAAATATGACCATATGTCCTACCAACAAAAATATAACTTTCATTCAAGATGCATTAAATCAGTTATTAATTATCACACGTATCAAGAGACCCTGAAAGTCAAAATCATCAAGAAGAACACTAATCTTTATTGTTTTATCTAATTTGTTTGTTCACTATGCAGGGACAAGTTTATCATTTTATGAGTATCCTTTTTGACATTTCAACATGTGGAGGAAATGGGATCTCACAAGGGTTGAGCCCAACATGTTGTCTCATTAATTTTCTTTTTCAGTTCATATTTAATGTTGTCATTTCACATTATGAATGATACATTAATGAAGGATCAAAGTAGTTCAAGTGGGATAGGTGTATGAGCTCTACTAGGGTTTTGTGTTTTCTACGGTCACCCTTGGCCTCTCTTGTGTCATACTACTCATCCTGCGCAGGAAGTCCCTCTATTCTTGTGTATACGATTGCATTTACTGTGATTTCTTTGTTTTAATATTCCTTCAACTGGCTCTAACCCAATAGTTCTTGCTAGTGTTAGCAGTTCAACGACGTTGTTCAATGGCTCCTCCTCTGAACAAACGTCCTCAAAAATTTGTTTCGAAAGTCTTTCATGAGGTAAGTGCTCTGATTCACCAGTTGATGTGGTTTTTCCTTTACTAGATTTTGATACTGCTTGTCAATGGCTTGAGCAATACACCCTTGTGGGGTATTTTGTTGGGAGAACTCCCCCTGAAAGTGTGCTTAAAGACTGGGTTAACAAGGCTTGGGTCCCTCATGGGGTCTGCCTTGATATGGTCCAAAATTTAATCAAGGGTTTCTTTTTGTTCTGCTTTGCATATGTCAATCATGTGCAGGCTATCTTAGCCCATGGGCCCTGGTATGTCTGGTCTTCTTTGCTAGTTTTCCATGCATGGACCCATGAATTTTTTGTCTCAGACGACACCAATTTGTAGGTCCCGGTTTAGATTTAATTTCCTAGTTTACCCTTGCCTTGTGTGCCTTTTTTGAATAATATAGCTTCCTCACTGGGAAGGGTTATTTGTATTGAGTCAGACAGGTTCTTTCAGGCCCAACCTTAGAAGAGGGTTTGTGTGGAAGTGGACTTTTCCAAATATTTGAAAGACTTAATTGATATCCAAATTGGAGCTCTCTAAAACACCAAGAAGGTCACATATTTTAATCTTCCCAACACATGTTATAGGTGTCAATCAATGAACCACAAGATTAAGGACTGCCCTTTGGCAGTTCCTTGTACACCTTCTCTGCCACGAGATGCTGAAAAGCATCGTTCGGTGGCTGCATCTGCTGCCAAACCTAATGTGGAATAGACTACAGTTACAAACCGAAAGAATAAGTCCACTGGTTCTGCGTCAGCTCCCATGACCTTTGAACCAGTGAAAGATGTTTCAAACCCTTCTTTGAAGGGGAAAGAAGCTCTGGTTGGAGATGATTATGTTCCACAATAGCCTAGGCCAAAGGCTACGCCTCAGCTAGTTACTATCATGTTAGCACAATCGAATGTTTCTTCTCCTTTGATGGGAGCTCAAAGGCAGTCTCACAACCCTTCCCCTCCTAGGGAAGAAGGGGAATATTTTTATGAAAAGCGGAGGCTTTCCTCTCCATCCATCCAAATTGGATCAGTTCCACCATAATTTTTGCAGAATCGTTTCTCTTCTCTGAATGAAGAGGAATCAGCTTTCAAAAATATGGAGGAGTTTCATTCATGAAGTTCCTCTCATGGAATGTTCGAGGTCTGATAGACCTCTCCAGGAAGTATTATATTAGGGATACCTTGTGTAAGTACTCTGGTATTGAAGTGCTTTGTATCCAAATTTTTTTTTTTGGTTTTTTGCTTCCTGCAGCTTGTCACTCTATTTGGCTAGCCAATAAAATGTTTTGTACTACTTATGATGCTGGGCATGGTGGAGTTGTCACCCTTTTGGCCCCACGATGGCACTCTTGTGTGGTCGACCATGGGTCTGATCCCACTCATTAGTTCATCTACGTCCTTCTCAACATTGATAATCATTCCTTTGGGATTATTAATGTCTATGCTTCTAATGATGTTGTGGAACGCTCTTTGCTCTGGCATTGGATTGCTGATTCATTACCAGTTGCTACCTAGTTACTAAGTGGGGACTTCAATATGGTGGAGATGGTCTCTAACAAAGATGGCACTTTTTCCATTCAGATGGACAACTGGGGAAAGGGAGGTGTAGTTTTACATGCGCAATAAATTGGGGCTTCTTGATCCCAATATTGGCTGCCGCCATTCTTATTCTCTCTGGCACACTTGGTGTAATTACAGAGCCGGTTCTGACAAAATATTTAAGCGCCTTGATTGTGCCATGATCTCGACACAATATTTTTTCTCTTTTGATAGCTCCTCTCTCTTGGTTAAGCCGTTAGTGGATGTGAACTTGTCAAACCACTTCCCCATTTCTTTTTGCATTGAATGGGAGAATCGACAACCTCACACATGTAAAACTCAATTTTTTAAAACACGTCTTTACTCTATCACAAGCCTACCTTGGCCCACATTCACAGAGTCTAGAATTTGGAGTGCAGACCAGCTCATCATACAGGCTGGATTAATTGATGGAATGAGGCTATCATCCGCACGACTAGATTTCTATGCATTTATGGGCACCAACTAGCTAGTTTTTTGCCGGTGGTCTTATGAGGATACCACCACTGACCTCCATGCTGCTATTGAGGCTTTGGCAACCAACCCTTTTTCTCCATCATTGCAAGTCAGGGTGGTGGAATTAAGGCACAAGAAACAAGTTGCTGACAGCTATGCTGCTAGAGGTGTGCAAATCAAAGTCTGGTTACATTGGCTAAAAGTTGGTGATTGTGCCTCCAAAGAGTTTTTTTGGCTCTGCGTGCCAGGCACTCATCCCCGGGCATTAAAAAAATCAAAGATGGTGCTCAGGTGTTTTCTGAGCTGCTTGATATTCTCCAGGTCTTTGTGTGTCATTATGGGAAAGTCTTCATTGTACAGGAGCTCACATCTGTGTGGCAGCAAACCCTTCAAGATTGTCTTACTGTTGTGCCAAATAAGATTTCTTCAGCTCAGAATTTTTTTTGTGATCAACTGTTATCAGTTGATGATCTCAAAGAGGCTGTCTATTCCATGGCTAATGAAAAATCCCTGAGAATTAATGGGTTCCCTTGTGAATTCTACAAGGTCGTGTGGGATTGTATTGGGCATGATCTGCATCAAATTTACTTAGAAGCTTTTCATTCTAATTCTCTAGGTAGCTTAATTAATAAAGGTAACATAAAATTCATACCTAAGCCTGGTGACCTAGAAGACATTTGCAACTGGAGACCTATCATGCTTCTTAATGTCTCTTACAAGATTATCGCTAAGGCTTTGGCTCTTAAAATCCACCATCTTCTAGTTTAGATTATGCGCCCAGAACAAATTGGGTTTATCAAATCCAGATTTATTTTGGATAATATTATTGCTGTTTGGGAAGGCATAGAATGGGCCAGACATTCAAACCAGAAAGTCATGTTCATTAAAATTGACTTTTCCAAGGCTTATGACTGCATTGAATGGCCGTTTATTCTTGCTATACTGCAAGCTTTGGGTTTTGGGCCCAACTTCATTCAATCTGTTCAAATGCTCTTTGCGGATACCTCAGCTTGTATCACCATCAATGGTTGTCAATCCTCTACCTTTGGACTCTTTCGTTCCATTTGGCAAGGGTGCTCGCTGGCCCCCTCTTTGTATGTGCTTCCAGCTGAGGGCTTTGGCTACCTCTTGGCCAATGCGGTTTCCCAGTAGCAAGTCAAGGGAATTTCTCTACCCAACTCTCAGGCTCAGCTTGTTAATGGCCATTTTTCTGATGACTCATTCCTCACTCTTCTGGAGGAAGAAGATTCCATTGCGGTGGCTATTGAGTGCCTTAATACCTTCTATCTTGCTTTTGGCTCTGCCATCCAGTGGCATAAAACTTTGTGTTACCGACAGTCTATCTTTCCTTCTCCGCCTTGGTTGGAACAATATGGATGGAAGTGGATTGGACCAGGAGAAATTTTTCAGTTTCTGGGAATTCCCTTTGCCTTTCAAGTGTCCCCAACTGAGCTTTGGCAAGCCATGCTCTCCAGGGTTGAGCAGAAGCTTGCATATTAGATTACCAAGCCCCTTTCTTTTCTAAGGAAATTTTAGGTGTGTTCCAAAGTTCTGGTGGCCACCCATGTTTATTACTCTTCTTTTTGGGCCCCTTCCAAAGCTGCCTATGGCAAGCTTGAGAAATTTCTTAGAGAATTTCTTTGGGCCTCCTTTGAGTCTCATATAGGGCTTCATCATGTGGCTTGGGAATTCTATTTCCTTTCCAAAGACTCGGGAGGTCTCGGGTTGTTGTTTACTCAACAACAAGGTACTGCTCTATGTGTTAAATGGATTATTCATGCCCTTACTAGGGACGAGGCTTGGAAAATTCTTCTCAGGCATAGTATTCAATTTGGCTTCCCTGTCCATAGACTTTCCTGGAAGAGGATTGGCTTTCAAACCCTTCTGGTCATGGAAGAACTAGCCCAGATTGTTGGGACATTTGTGGCCAAAAGTATCTGGAAAGCCTGGGAGGCTGTCAAACCCTGGCTCCATTGGGATGGCTCTGGTTTTCGAGATGGGCTTTCTCTCAACCAACACAATATTTGGTGGTGCCTTAAGTCACCTTGGCTTAAGGCACTCAGGTTCACAAGAAGGGTATCCAGACCCTCCAACAGATATTTCATAGACCCACCATGTGTATTATGTAGTGGGAATTTTTTCATGCCTAGTTCAGGCTTCATAACCAAGACCGTGCTACTTATGAGGGTTTGGTGAATGCTATTCCTGCTGAGATGCTTCATAAAGTTGGAATTTGTGGGACCAAACCTTGGTGGAAATACTAGAAGTGGTATCCAGACACCCCTTTCAGAAATTACAAGCATTGACTCGGTTATAGGTGGCTCTCACCACATTTTCCTATGATTCAAAGTTTGAACTAGAGGTGGCTTCTTCAATCTCCCACTCATGTCTGGCGTAAAATATTTGTTGCCACTTGGTCTGCAAGTGTTGAGTCGAAACTTGCCCACTTTTCTTGGTGTATTCTTTTCCAAGGCTTTCCTGTGGGTTCTCGACTTGTTCACTTGGGGGTCTGAGACCCTCGTTGCCCTTTTTGTGGGCAAGTTGAGAATTTTAAGCACCTTTTCTGGTTTTGTCCCAGAGCCCAGCAACTTTGGACTTGGATTCATGACTTTTTTCAGCCCTTTAGGTCAAAGATTTTCTCCTGGCATATGGTGTTGCTAGGATATTCTCCCAGATTTCCTACAAAATTCACCCAGCTTTAGTAGACTTTCAGGGTGGAAATTCTCTTCAATATTTGGAAAGACTGAAATGCTTGCATTTTTTCACATACTCAAATGGATATGCATGTATCTTTATATGCTAAAGCTATGATTTTCTCTAATGTTCTTTTATAGGTTCAGGTGCATCTAACAAAGTTGCACTTGAGGTTGCTCACCTTCAGGTTCTCTTGGATCACTAGGATAATGCCCCTTATACTGTTCCTCAGGTCTCTGCTTCGCCCACCTCTTCCCACGACCGGTCGCCCTCTAGGGGTCGACAGTGGAGTGGCTTTGTGCATCCTCATTCCTAGCCTCTGCCTTGGTAGGATTCTTGCACTCCTCAGCGAAATCGCTCTCCTCCGCTGCGGGCTAGCTAGGGGTGGCCTTCTAGCGGTGCTTCAGGGAGCGGCGGTGGTGGTTTCGGGTGGCCCTCTAATGATCCTCCTGCTTCTGGCTCTAGCTAGCGAACCACTATTAAAAATTTTCCGAATCTGGTGCTTGCAATCTAGCCATAGCATGAGGAAGAAGATAAAGAGAAAAAAGATATTGATGACAATTGGGGTCCTCCTCCTAACGTCACTCTAGACCCCACTGATGTATGGGGGGAAAAATTGGATGACAGAGACCCTCCTAGCTCTGCTGGCACTGCTCTAGCCACTTAATGTCATTTTTTATTTACTTTGTAATTTTGGACTTCTA
>VDFB02137092.1:0-48767 GCA_007258455.2 Sequoia sempervirens | reverse complement strand
TCATTAGGAGAAATCACAGATTGATCTTTAAGCATATTTTCACCTACAACAGTGTGATCCAACTCATCAATAATGACTGCAACATTACTTTCTCCAACATCATTCAAGTTTTCTTGCACATCAATATGAACCACATTAGCTATCTCATCATTAATGCATAAAGTCTGTGAATTTTCAGTGCTTAATTCATCAGTAGATAGAGGAAAAACAAAATTTGATAAATGAAAAGTCTCCCTGAATTCATCTTATATTGGTTCAGATTCAGATCCTTGATCATAACCATCAAGAACATCAGCTTCTTTATCAGCAATATCAGCTCCTTCAGTTTGTTTTGTGAGACATTCATTGGCAACTTGTTGAAATTCTTCTATCAGAGACTTGTTTGATGCATCCTTTAGTGTATATCTCATATCTTGTGGTACCTGCACTTGTTCTTCCACCTCTTTTATGGTTGCATGGCACTAGAAGCAGGTGAATTTAGAATGCTCTTCCCCATGTATCCTGCACCAAGTTGGTAACAACTACTCTTCTAGGCAGACACTATAACTCAGGCTTGATCAATATTTTATAATTTTGGCAATAAACTCTTCATATCTAGTCTATATTGGATCCTCATTCTGGATGGGAGGATCTTGTATGGTAACTCCTTTCTCTTGCAGCTCATCCTCCACTATATTTTGAGAAATATGACTAGCCTCTATAAGAACATCCTCCTTGATTTTTATAGGTAGCTCTTCACTTAAATTTTCCTTTGTTAACTTTGATGCCTTAGATTTGTCTTCCTTACACATAGTCCCTTCCAGAGCCACCTCAACATTAGCTGCAACATCATTTTTTGATTCATAATTTGTTGGATTCTCTGTAGTGCATTCCTTGTCTGACTTTTCTTGCCACTCTAGTTATCTCCCAACTTTAATGATAATTTCCACACAGGAACGACATGTAAACTCTGAATGGGCTACATTATGAACAGCACACCATTTAGATGAGATGAAATCTTGCAAACACTTACCTCCACCAAGTTGATCTTCAACTATCTGTGTAAATGCATCAATTGTAACATCAATAAACTCCAAATCTACAGAGGCTAATGGTTCAGGTAGGGTTTGCATGAAAATGCCTCTTTGCAAAATCCTTTTGATTTTACCCAAAAATTCTAAATATTCCAACTCATTGTGCCTATAGGTATTATGAATTTTGCACTTGTCTGATAATGCATATTGATGCAAACCCTTACTACTCCAAAGATCCAATCTCTTGTTTAGATTCTCACAAAGTTGAGGAAAATCAATCTGAAAACTATCCCCATCATGACAAACATAAGACTGCTTTTCCATCTTGACTCAAAATATGTATTTTATGATTTAGAGATCTATCATATCTTAGATTTTCAACATGATGGCTCATTCAACTTCCCACAAAGTTGATTTATGCTCATGCCCTCCTTCTAGCGCCAATCTATTCATGGTGTTTTCTGCACAACAACAACTCAGATAGAATACAAGTATCCTATCCCTCTTGAAAGGTAAATAATTCTCTATCAGCAAGCATCAAGAGATAACCCCAAGGTCTCTAATGTCAGGTCTTGACAATACATAAACAATTCAGATAATATTTGAAAATGTCGGTAATCACAAGGGACCTTACAAATGAACAATGTTGGAAGTATACTTTCATCAGATGTAACAATATGGTGATGCTTTCAATCCTAAAACTAACCTAGATATAAAGAAAGAGAAAACTTAGAGAAGGGTTGAGAGAGATTCTAAAACTAACACCTAAGATCGATCACAATAATGATGAATGTTGCAAATCGACAAATCCCCAATAAAACCAATCTCTGCTTGATCAAGGACAAGCCCACAACTACACAGAAATGGTGCAATCTTCTAAGGAAATTGGAAGATTTCTAGACTATGAATATTCATCCACATACGCAATAATTGATGCAATGTAAACAAGCATTCATAGTTGAACTAAGCACAATATAGGGCCCAGACTAACTTTACACAGCAATTTACAATCAACAAATTGCTAAAAGTATGGACCGAAGATCAATCAACATCATTAACATTTCACCATCCTTGCAAAAGAACTGAAATCTACCATATAACATCTGAGAATTGAGAATAATAAACCATAAACTATCAAAGTGTAACACAAAGCTTGCCAAATCAACAATCCAATTGCATTAACTTCTCCAGCATTACATAACAATTTCCAGACTCTCTTCTCTCCTACAACTACTGACTTACATAATCTAACTCCTAACCTAGCCATTTCTAGCTTTCTACAACTTATAATCAACTATTTTGACCTAGTCTAACCCTTTAAAAATGAGGAGGCACTGGCCTTTTATAGAAAATTACATTTTGAACCAATGGCCATGATTTAATTCATCCAATGGCTGCAATTTCCCTTCTAGAAGCATCAAGATTTTAAATTTAATTTGAGAGCTCATGGTACATCATCATCCAATCAATTGCATTTAGTTACATTATGGCCCAATCACATCAATTTTTTGAAAATCCTCATTGGAGAATAAATACAGCTTCACATATCTTTCCTTGTTAAAGGAACCTCTCCAATTGGTATATAGTTGGTGGCACAGATTCATAGGCAGGTGCATATTTAATATTTATTTGTCATCTTTTCCAAAATTTCCTCCCGACACGAATCCATATGCAAGTCCCCTCTTAATTTATTTAATACTAAAAAACAAATGCAATAATTAGTAGCTCACATGTTAAAAAAAATCCCATCCATAAAATATCCAAATTAAACTTGAATAAAATTTTGGCCTCTTAAGAAAACTTTCCATTTTTGGAAATTTTTTATTTTCAAATTTTTTTCATTTCAAGAATTTATTATTTTAGGAACATTTAAAAGTTCAAAAGGAAAAAAAATCATTTTTGGAGATTTTTTTCATTTAGGAAAAATTGCATTTCAAGAAAAATTTCCATTTTGGAAAAAAAAAATTAGTTTGGGAGAAATTCGGGGCTTTTGAGGGGTGTCTTGGATTTTTTGAGGTAATTTTGGAAAATCAGAATTGCTTGGATACTACGATGCTTTATCTCATGAAAATCACGAGGTGGCTTGGATTTCCTAAATTTCAAAACTTGCCATTTTTGAAAAAAAACATTATATTTTGGGAAAATTTTCCATTTTGAAAAAAAAAATTCCATTTTTGGAAAATTTTAAGATTTTTGAGGGAGCTCGGATTTTTCAAATATGGAAATTTCAGATAATCCGAGGTAGCTCAGATTACCAAACATCCAAGCTAGGTCAAAATCCCTTAAACTTCATAACTTTTTTTCTAGAAGGAATTTTCAAAAAATTCAAAAAGCAACCCTATCTAATTTTTCGTCCTCTATCCATGGGTGCAAAAAATATTTACACATAACATTGAAAATTCACTTCAAAATCCACTTTTTCAAAATCCTAGATAGGCGAATTTCCCCAGAGCCTCGAAATATTGCCTTCATCAAACCAAAGTCTAAACTTAATCCAAAAATAACATCCCAAGAAGAGAAAAACTGAAAATTCAACCAACCAAGAAGCAAAGATGCAAAAGAAAAAAGAGGGTCCCTGTCTTTGGTGGGGCGTGTGTGTGAAAATTGCACAACAGGGCCTACTTCTATTTTTTTAGGCAACATTAAATTGGAGTTGATTGACCTGAAGTCCATGGCCAATTTCAGCCATGTCCTTGGACTGTCCTCATTAGATAAAATGGTACATGGTCCCCTCTTCATCATGGTGGTAACTCCCAAATATTTTTCGTTTTGCACAAATATTTCTCTAAAAAAAATGGTGGTTAGGAGTCACAACAATAGTTGTGACTCACCCAATGTTCTTTTTAAATTCAAACTACCAGTTGGGATACCCCACTTGATTAATGTAGAACTGATTGACATGTTCTTGTCTTCGATACTAGGAATCGTTCTTTTCATATCAAGGAATGACCACTGTAGATCTAATGGGTATAGGTGATGGTAGGTGCACATCAAGTGATTCATTAATACTAACAAGTGGTTCAACATCTGGTTCAACCTAAGTTGTGTTGGTTGTTTCTTCTACACAATTAGGAACAACTACTTCTTAGTTGGGGATTATAGTCACTTCCTAAGTAGACTGTGTATTAGTGAAGTGCACCCCATGAGTTACTCTAATTGATCACCTTCCTCTTCCTATTGATCTATTTCCCTTTTTACCTAGTGCCATAATTTTTACTTAACCTGTACCCATAGTAAAACCGATATTACTTGTTATTGAAGCATAAAAATGTTTTTCAATATTAGAAACATAAACATGCATGATTTGAAAGGCTTAACACTACATTCTAACTTTCAAAGTGTGTCATGAATATATACAAACAAATTCATGTAATCTTGGGTTTTACTCAAGTTTTAATCAAATAGTACATTGCCCCTTCTTTAAAAATTATATATGTGTATGTATATATATGGATGTATTTATACATACATATATATAGGCATGTGATTTTTGTATATACTTATATGTATACATATAGACACATATATCTGTGTGGTGACATATTACTTAAGCAAATAAAACCTATACCCAAATAGAATTGTAATTGCTTCAGAGTCACTAAAATAATTTCACAATATAATGAAGCCATACACGATATGTATACAATAATGCAAAATTGATAAGATAAGTGGAGGAAAACATATTAAATTATATCATTGTCTACAAAAATGTAAGGAGAAATTATGGGTCAACAATATATGTCATGTGGAAAACATGCATGATGTGTAATCCTAAAACTAGTCAAAAAATTGGGACAATAACACTATCCCCATTAAGTTTCATGATTATAAACCAGGGATTTAGAATAAAGCTAGACAATGTTCTATTTTATTTCATATTCTATGTAATGATTTCATAGCATAAAGTGAAAGAAATCATTTCAATGAAACCCTTGATTCCATAGAGATAAATGATAAAAAACACAACAAATTGCATGTAGGAAATATTAAAATTTTATTAATATACCTGTAAAATGTAAGAAGGAAGGATTTGGGTGTGTTACTTGTGAGTAGAGGAGAGAACACATTGAAGAGAAGCCTTCATAGAGTGTCGCAAGATGGAGAGGAAGGAAGAAAGAAGTCCACGGGAAAAATAATGTGTATATACATATGTGTGTGTGTGTGTATACTTATACGTATACATATGTATATGTATATGTGTTTCTGTGTATACATGTAGACACATAAATCTATGTGTGGTGACATATTACTGAAACAAAGAAAGCCTATACCCAAATTGAATTGTAATTACTTCACAGTCACTGAAATAATTTCACAATATAATGAAACCATACACAACATCCATATGGTGATGAGAAATTGACAAGATAAGTGAAGGAAAATAGATAAATCAATATTATTTTTCTACGAAATGTAAGGAGAAATGATGGGTAGAGGTTTATCGAAGCAAGGAGATAATGCATGAGGTGTAATCTTAAAACCAGACAAAACATTGGGGCAATAACCCTATACACGTCATGTCATTGAAGCATAAACATGTTTGTCAATAACAGAAACATAAACATGTATGGTCTGGAAGACTTAGGACTGCAATGCAACATACAATGTGTCACGAGTGTACATCTATGTATATGTATATATATCTATATGCATCTATGCATAGATGTGTATATATATGTATATACATATATGTACATATATACACACACACACATATAGGCATTGATTTGTGGTATTTGATTTTCATATTTGAATATATGTGGAAAACAATCGGTCATTTCATATTGCAGTTGTCATTTATGTCTGATTTCTATGGCGGCTTGAATGAATTCAATTGTATATTTGATTTAATATTTATAATTTTTGTTTATTGGGGAGCCTTACACCATTTCCTGTATGTGTAGGTACCAATAGTAGACGGAGTTCATGCATGAAAATGTGAAAGGAAATGTGGAAGAAAGTGCAATTAATAGTCCATAAAGCTGATAGTTGTTTTATATGATTGCATATTAGGCACCGTTTTATATTATGACATATTAGGCACCATTAACTCCACACATGTATATGTAAATACAATACATTTTAAGTTTTGGGTCACTTGCATATAATGATAATTGTAAACGTAAAAGTATTTTTATAAATGTAAAAATAAATTCTTTTGTACAACTTACCTTATATTCGAAATACATGTGTAAATAATTGTTTATTTGTTTTTAGTCAACTACACATTCACTACTGAACTTACAATGACTTACAAATGAAGTAGATGATGGAATTTACCCAAGCTACTACAAAGGCCACCTACTCGAGCTGACAGGATGGATTTCAATAAAGGCGACTGATATTCTGCGTCTCCTTCTGATTTAATGTTTGGCGCCGTCCGAGGACTGGACTGAGACAAAAGAAACGGCGGAAAACAGCGAAAAAGCATTTTCAACACTTGATCTGAAAAAATAGGTTGTCTATTTCATATAAGAAACGCCTCACAAGACTCCGCCCACTCTCAGACTGCTTTTCATACGATTGGTACACTTTCTACGTCAGTACATAAGATTTCATAATTGATCCGAGGAAGTGGTCTGAGAAACGTACAAATTCCTACACAATAATTTCATCTGCAGAGTCAAAAACTTCATTTCACATCACACCATGCTGCCTGACGTTTAGTCCCTACTGGTTAACCTTGCACCAGGACATTTAGTGCCTCGGAAATTGTGGTGTGATAGGATAGTACTTGTACACCATCCCCTCAAATCATTTCGCCTTTCCTGAGCTTGGACTGCATGCGCATCGTCCTCTCTGGAGTTCATCATGAAGCTCATTTTCCTGTTTATAAAGCTAAGAGTGCCACACAATTTAATGGAGACGAGTTTCTGCTTTGATAGGTGTTTTAGGCGGTTGCCTACGTCTACTGATTCTCCATTTCCTTGTTGAGTTTCTATGGAAAATGTGCTATCTTTAGCTATTTTTATAATTTCTATTTGTTTGTTTTTGGTTTTAGAATTGTTGGTTTTTCTCTTTCTAAAGATCTAGTAGCCGCCCACATACTAATATATGATAATTAAAAGTTCACTAAAACTATTGACATTGATTAATAGTCATCTATTTGTATGTCCCGTAGTTAAAATTTGAATATTTAATTGAAAGAGTTGTGCAACTTTATTGTTACCCATAGCACACGGTTAGTCAGACATTTGTGCATAGGTAATGGCCAAAACATTTATTAGAGGAATATGTATTGGATTAGTTGTGCAATTTTTTTGGTGGTTGTAGCGCATGATTATTGGGGTGCATATGAATAAGTATCATACATCACTTCTAAATGACTAGTTTTTTTACCATTGTGCATATAATGGATCCTCTTACATTCATCGTAACTATTAAAAAGCTAAAACAATAGCTTTAAGCTCTAAGTCACATATGAAGAAACCAAAAAGTAATAATGAAAATCTGATGTACCATTTAAGAGCTTAGGGTGCATGAAGTTAGGGTGGGCAGCTACTAAGTCCTTTCCCCTAGTGAACCTTTGTTTGTATCATAATGTTACAATCTATTTGGGTGTTGAGATTCCAAATGCTCCCTCATCTATAGTGGATCCCCCTATTATTAGGACAAAATATTTCTTTATATATGGTTTGGAAATGGGGTGACTCTTTTTTTATCGAAACTCTTATGGGAGAATCATCATGCCTACTTATCAACTAGCACAAGATAAGTTTGGTGGACACATTTATTGATGCTTGACTTTTTAATAAATAATTGGCTATTTAAGTGGATAAAGAATGGATACCATCAACCAATAATATTTCCTTGTGTGAGGGTTTTCTTCAAGGAAACCTTTTCAATCAAAGAGGAGATATAACCATTTTTTAAAGTGATCCTAGGTTTATGGGCTCTACTGGTGTAATATTTTATTCATATTGAATATGTTCTACCCTAATTGTGAGAGTGAATCTATTCAATAAGTTTGTTTGGGATATATGAATATTTAATTATTCTCTCCTAGGTAGCTAATAGTGACATTTGTACACCTTGACTTGTGGTACACTAGTGCCATGACTACCTCAATTAGATTGAGTTAATTCACCTCTTGATTGAGAGTTAACTCATACTTATTGGACTTGTAATTTCCTTGATTCACGCATCTAAGTGGCTTATAAATGTATCCCCCTCTATCTAATTTATATTATTGTGAGTTTTTAATATTATTTTTCTTTGTGAGCATATATATTTCTCTATTAGCTATTTTCTTATGCTAATTTGATTTCATAATCATTAGTATTTATTGTTTCATAGTTTATACTTCCTTACAAGTGTTAGATTTTAGGTTATTCTCTATTTTATAGATTCTAATTTGATATCAAAAATTTGGTCTTAATGTAGAGTTTTTAGATTTTTATGTTCTTATGAGATTAGAGGGACCTAATCAATCTCCATGTGTGTTTTCCTAAGAACCAATTTTCTCTTCTCTTCCATTATCAAATGATCTAGATAATTAGACTAGTTTGAAAAGAATAATTAACTCTTAAGTTTGTAATTACGATTTCTAGATTCTTGATGTTTGCAACATTTTAGTAATCATGTAAACATAGGAAAAAAATTCATAGCATATGGGAGGCTCAAGAAAAATATTGGCTTTTTTTCCCTTGATTTAGACTCTAGGAAGCCTCTTTGCAAGTAGAGGTTTTCTTATTACATCAAGTGGACTATTCATTTATTTAACATTTTGAGGTCAAACAAGCCCTACCATTACTTTCAAAAATCCCAAAAACCTTTATTTTCATAGAAATATTGTTAAAATTTTGTGTTGGAAGTATGTGACACAAAATTTATCAAGAGAGATCATACAACCTTTGCATAGGCATATGAAAGTTCTATGCATTATTTATGAAAATTGGTATAATACTATATAGGATTACACAGTGCATAGGATATTCCAAATACTATAGTAGGGGTGGTTGAGTGGTAGTACCCATAACCCCACCACAACCACCTACATGGAAACATCACCAATGGAACTACCAAGAAATGATAGCATTAAGTTACACCATTACATCATACCGCCTCAATAGTGAATCTTAATCGTGCACCAACCTCTAGATTAATCATGAGGCCAAAATCACTATTTGTGTTATGATATTTCTTGGAAATATTTGTAAACAGCATAAATATAGCTTACCACTTTGAGGGGATTACCAACAATAATAAAAAATATGATATGAATTAAATAATTGATTATATGATGATTTGGGAGGAATGTCTCCCCTTTATTTATAGGCTTAACCATGTAGGGACGTACCCCTTCATCATAATAAAGAATATTTAAGGTATTAACTAAAACTAATGTTAAGGTTAAGCATGTCACAAGTGCTTAACTCATTATACTTAGGGATATATATTATATTATTAGGATATATAATATTAGGGTCATAACATTAGATAGAATAGTAGGGACATAACATGCCTCTTCCCTTCAAAAAAGCATTGTCCTAGTAATTTTAGATGATTTAGTGTGAATTCTTCATCTTCCCATGTGACATCTTCAATTGGCATATTCTTCCACAAGTGATTAGGAATTCAAAGATAGATCTACTTCATAATTGTTTCACTCTTCTCAATAATTTTCTCAAGTTCCAAAATAAACTTTCCTTCTTCTTCTAACTCTGGCAATCCTAACTAAATTAGAATATCGCTACCTATTACTTTATTTAAACAAGAAACATGGAAGATAGGATGGATTTTGGAAGAGGTTGATAGTTCTAGCTTATAAACTAAACTTCATATTTGATGGATAACCTTATAAGGACCATAAAATTAAGGTGTAAGCTTCATGTTCTTATATTTTTAATGGAAATTCGTTTATAGGGTTGTAATAAAAGAAATACCCAATCTCCCTCTTCAAAATGCCTCTCACTACAACGTTGATCAACTTGTTGTTTCATTCAATTTTGAGCCATAACTAAATTATCCTTAAGGATTTACAATATTTTTTGTTGGTGTTGAACATGGCTCTCTACTGCACGAGCTTTAGAATGAGATTGTAAATAAGAATTATATGGTGGAGGGTAGCCATAAAGAGCCTCAAATGGAGTCATTTTATTGGACATGTTAAATGATGTGTTGTACCACCACTCTGCTAATGGTAGCCATTTGGACCATTGTGTTTTTTTATCAAAAGAAAACAATGTAAATGTCCTTTTAAACATTTATTCATAATTTTTGTTTGGTCATCTGATTGTGGATGATAAAAGGAATTATGTGCTAGTTTTGTACCCCATGCTATAAATAAGTTTTTCCAACAAATGCTAGTGAAGATAGGTTCATTATCACTCACTATGATTTTAGGAATTCCATGAATTTTTTGTACATCTTCCATGAATATTTTAGCCACAGTACTTTCTTGAAAAGGATGAGAAATTCCACAAAAATGTGCATGGAAAGTCTATCCACAACAACCAAAATTACATCAAGATTATTAGATTTTGGTAGACCTACAATGAAGTCCATTGGTATTTCCTCCCAACATTGTGTTGGAATTCCTAAAGGTTGTAAGAGGCTTGGAGTCTTTATTTTTTCACCTTTATTTCTTTGGCATATTAAATATTTAGCCACAAATTTATTGACATCTCCTTGTATACCTTCCCAAAGGAAATATTTCTTTAAATACAATGATAGGTCTTTAAAAACCTTGAATTTCCTATTGGTGAGTCATGTATTTGAGATAATATGTCTTGTTTTAAATTATAGTTTTGACATTTAAAAAATAATCTATCTTTGTACCATAACGAATCTTCTTTCCAAACATACTGATTGAAAGAATATGGGTCATGTTGAAGTTTTAGAATGATATTATGTATAATTTGAGGATCATTTTTCCATTCTTTTCATGCAACTTATAACCATTTTGGTTATATTAAGAAAATTATGTACAAATATTTGCTTCCTCTACTTCTTGTCAAGAAAGGGCATCATCGACAATATTTTCTTAACTGTTTTTATAAATGATCTCAAAGTCATATCCTATCATATTGGTAACCCATTTTTGTTGAACTTTGATGAGGATAATTGTTATTCTAAAAATTATTTTAGACTCTCATGATCAATCTTGACTTTGAAATCCCTTCCCATTAAATATTGATGTAATTTTTTAATTGCATGAACAATGGCTAATACTTCCTTCTCATATGTGGGGCTTAGAATTTTTTTCCTTTGATTTTTTGACTCTCAAATTCTAATGGACTCCTTTATTGCATTAGTACTACTCCAATTCCATATCTAGAAGCATCAAATTATACCATAAATGCTTTAGAGAAGTTTGGGGTAGCTAGTATTGGGGTTGAAGTGAGAGCTTTTAGTTGTTGGAAGGCCTGAGTGGCTAGCTCTGGCCATGAAAATGAATCCTTCTTTATTAAAATTTTCAATGGTGTTGTGATACAAGCATAATTAAGAATAAATCTTCTATAGTATCCTGTTAGACCCAAAAATCCTATACACCCTTCAGTATTTTTTAGGTTTCGACCATTCTTTTATTGCAACAATCTTCTTGGGGTCTACCAAGTGACACCTTCATGTGACACCACATGTCCCAATTATTCTGTTTCTTTTACCCCAAAGACACTTTTAGATTGTTTGGCATAGATTTGATTATCCTTAAATACTTGTAATATCTTCTGATCTACATGTTGCAAATGTTCTTCCCATGACTTACTAAAGATAAACATATCATCAAATAAATCCACCACAAATTTATGAAGAAATGGGAGAAGTACTAAGTTCATGATGCTTTGAGAATTTGATGGGGCATTAGTTAAACCAAATGATATTACTAAGAATTCATAATTTCCCTCATGTGTTCTAAAGGAAATTTTATTTATATCTTCTTCCTTCATATGAATTTGATGAAAGCCAAAACGTAAATCTAAATTAGTAAAGAAAATTGCACCATTTAGTTCATCTAATAATTCATCAATAATAGGAATATGAAACACATCCTTAAGAGTGAGCTTATTGAGTTACCTATAATTAGGACACATTCTCCATGACTTCCCCTTCCTTTTAACCATAATCATTTGAGATGAATAGGGAATTTTAATAGGATGAATAATTCCTAAATCTAACATTTCCTTGACTATTTTTTAATTTATCTTTTTTCATAAGGATAATGATAAGGTCTAATGTTAGGAGGAATGCTTTCAATTATTAATTCAATGGCATGATTATGGTATCTAATTGTAGGTAGACCCTTAGGTTCTATAAAAAAAAATTGGTTTTTTTAAATGATCTCTTGAATTTCTTGTGGATTTTGATTTTTCACATCTTGTGCTTCTATAAAATTTAGTTGTGCCACTAGACCATATGAACCTTTCTTAAGTAATTTTTCCATCCTGTGGGATATAATAATTTGAGTTGGTGGTGATGTTACTCCTATAACTTTATAATTTTTTCCATTAGAGTTTAAAGTCATAAATAATTCTTGAAAACTGAAGGACAACATTCCCAAAATTTTAAGCCATTGTATTCCTAAAACTACATTTTCTCCTCCTATTGGAATAGAAAATATTTATTAATTTAAATGGTAATTTCCCATTGAAAGTTTTATATGATGGAACTTACCACCACAAGAGAGTTGTTTTCCATTAGTTATCATGAATTGGAATTTAGAGACTGGTTATACAAAACAATTAAGTTCATGAGCTAATCTTATATCAATAAAGTTATGTGTACTAGAATCAATCAACACTATTACTTTATCTTTTTTATATAACCAAAAACTTAAGTGTGTTTCGTGTTCTTGTTCCATTCAATGCATGTAATGAAATAGTAGCACTATCTTCTTCCTCTAAATTTTCACTATTTAGTTCCATATTTGGTTCTTCCATAGATACTTCTTCCTCATCTTGAACCTCATTCTCAATAATCATTAGTCTCTTCTCACTACTACTACATTTACAGCCCCTAGACCATTTTCTATCACAATGTTAACATAGACCTTTTTGTCCTTTCTCTTCCTCTTGTTGAGAAGATTGTTTAATTATTTGTTTTGGGATAAAATGGTTAGCCCTATTTTTATTAGTAGGATTAGTGACATTTTTATCTTTCCATCCAACTATTTGGCCTTGTATTAATATTTTTGTAGTGATGTTTCTTTGCTCAATAGGTAATGATTGTTGCATTGATTTTATAACTTTACAAGGTTCCAATAAATGAAAATCATGTTTAATTTGTTCATTAACTCCATTGATGTAGAGTTTTAACCTTTGATAATGTGTCACACTTGTTGAAATAACACCAATACACTAAGAGGGGGGTTGAATCAGTGTATAAATTTTTTTACCAAGTTCAACCAACATAAAAGATTTAAGATTCCACAAAAAACATCACACATAAAGAAGACACCAGATATACATGGAAAACCCTAGAAAGGAAAAAACCACTATGAGAATAGTTGCTTGAGTCTACGGCTCAAATCTAACCTCACAATAAAATATTTTACATATGTTTTGTAAGCACCCACTTATAGGTACATTTACACCCAAGTCAATGTTTTGAGGCACCAACCTCCTAGTACACTGTACACCTAATTGATCACCAACTCAACCTTTTTGAGGCACTAACCCCTACAACATTACAAGCTCATATGTGTTGATACTAGTTCTTCTTCAACTTGAGAATGCACCTTTTCAAATCATTAAACTACACAACTTTCTCCACACTCTGATTTTCTCTACTCATACTTCAATGTTCACAACTTTGATAGGTTTTCATATATCACAATATCATATAACACTCCTGAACAAGCATTCAATTTAGCAACCTACATATATGTTCAACTAATGCTTCATTGATATCTCTACAATACACATGCAATGATAGGATTTTTTTTCAACACCCACTCACACACTCGATCTAATTGCAACAGTAACCATTTCACCCTTACAAGAACCCAAACTGCATCACCAACCTTTGAAAACTGTCAAATACTTAAATCGACTTCCATTTTGTAACTACCTGTCAAATTTTGACCTCTAAAATATCCATTTACACATTTTGAATGACAACCCTTGATCTTTTGCTTGTTTCCATGATCTAATGGTACTTGTTAAAATACATTAACTTTAATTCATAGCCATTAGATTAACCTTCCTTTAAATCAGTGTTGTTGATCACTTCTTCTATTTTGTTGAATTTATGTTTCTTTTTATCCGAGGGTCAAGAGTCACTGATCTCCCTTACCTCATAATTGAAGTGCTTAGCAGAGGTTAACAAGAAATCCCAAACACTTTAGTCTAAATCTCTTTACTCACCTATTGGGGTTTGGACATCAACCTTACCCTTTACCATTTACCACCTTCCACTTCATATGCAAACGATAAGACATACCACCAAACTTTGAAACTCCGATGAGTCCTTTGAGGTATTAGATATTGGGGTTCGCACATATCGCTTACTTCTTTTTTTGCTTTTGATATGGCATAAAACTTATTACCGCTCTGCAATGCATGAACACTTCCTTTACAAAATGTTAGTTGACATAACCCTTTTGAGTTTCAGCCTTCAGGCTTACTGCTTACCTGCCTTTTGGCAAGGCGTAAGCCAATCTTCCAACCCGTGATCCTTGAAGCCTTTTCAAGTGTCAAAGTTCAAGTCTCTTGTATACTTCATACATAACAAACTGTTAAGGTATAAGCCTTAATTCCAATCCACGAACACTAAAGTCATTTTAGATGTCAAGGTTTTGGGTTCCTTCATACCCCTTTCATCACTTTCAGATAAGGCATAATCCTTAATGTTGAAGCCTGATGCCCGACACCTTTTTAGAATAAGTTGAAAATGACTAACTCTTTCTTCTCTTAGCAAGCAATATAAGGTAAGCTCAATGCCTGAAGCCCAAACTTCTTCAGTTCTTCAACACTTATTTCCTTGGCATCATAATGCTAATCAATCTCTCTTTTTAACATCCTTATGAAGCCCTTGTGACACCAATCAACAACTCCCCATTTGATAACATGCAGATCTTATTTTGATATCAATGAGATACCCTTTTGACATTAATGACAATCAAATTTCCAACAATCTCCCCTTTTGTCATTCATGGAAACACCTTTGAAAATGGAAACACTTCTAAAAATGACAACACTTTGAAAACCTTTGAAACTCTAAAATATGAATGACAACATTATTCATCAAAAATCACAACATGCTTTATCCTCCCCTAACACAAATCAGCATATATTTTCTTTACTCAAATAATACTCTCCCCTTTTGACATCAATTACAAAGGGAAATACTAGGAATAAAGAATTACTCTATGATGCTCCCCTTGGATCAATATGTTTTGTAGTCAAATAGAATGAGGAGAAGGAATAACTCCTAATTTATCCTTGAGTTGTTCAAATGACTCCTTTGGAAGGGGTTTTGTGAAAATATTTGTCATATGATCCTTTCTAGAAACATATTCTAGTTTGACTTCATGTGCAACAAATTTATCCCTGAGAAAATGATATTGAATATATATGTGCTTGGTTCTGGAATGCATAACAAGATTCTTAGAGATATTTATTGTACTAGTATTATCACAATAAATATTGACTGGCCAATAAAATTCATCTTAATATCTTGCAGTATTTGTTTCATTCACAACACCTGAGTACAACAAGATACAACATCAATATATTCAACTTCAACTATTGATAAAGAAATTCACTCTTGTTTCTTACTTAACCATGCTACCAATCTATCTCCTATAAAGAAGGTGTCACTACTAGTGCTCTTTTTGTCATCCACACAACCAACCCAATTTGTATCAGTGTATGTAGTTAAAGTGAAATCATTACCAAGAAGATACTATAAACCATATTTTAATGTACTCTTCAAGTATCTAAAAATCCTCTTCACAAATTTAACATGTATCTCGTTAGGAGCAACTTGAAATCTAGCAACCATGCAAACTGGTTGCATGATATCAAGACTTGTTGCAGTAAGATATAAAAGGCTTCTAATCGTGGACCTACGTAATGATTTATCTACTAATTCATATTTATCATCTTTTTTGAGCCTACATCTAGTGACCATAGGTGTGCTAACTGGCTTGAAATATTTAATCTTGAATTTCTTTAAAATTTCCCTCACATACTTGGTTGAGAAATGAAAAGTCTTGTGTCTAACTAATTGACTTGTAAACCAAGGAAAAATGTTAATTCTTCTAACATGGACATCTCAAACTATTTTTGCGTTATAGTAGCAAAAAAATTGCACATTTCACCATAGTTTCTACCAAAAATGATATCATCAACATAGACAATAACAACTAGTATATGTTCACCTACACATTTGAAATACAAATTATTGTTAGCAATATCTTTCTTATACCCTTTCTATTGGAGATATTTGTATACATAGTCTTTATTTTCAGCCACAATAAACCCTTTAGGTTGCTCCATATAAACTTCCTCATCTAGATAGCCATTGTGAACCAAGATTCCAAACCTACATAAACACAAGAGACAAACACCATATTAGATCGAATGCAAGTTAGTATCATGATTCCCCAAGAAATCTATTTTAATTGCAAAGGAAAGGAAATGAAATGAAGAACATAAACATGCATAAACCAAAGATATTAAATCCTATTCGAATGCAAAGAAAACTCTTAATCTATTGGGGGAATTGGTGTCAATTTGATGTGGAAATTGGCCCTTTCCCAACTCCTATGCAATCCTTGGTGATTTGATGAAGATGTGATCCACTTTGTTGATGATTGAAGTATGCTCCAAGATGAAAATATGCATAGCCTAGCTAAGATTGGATAAAAATTGCTATGGATTTGAGTATAATAAATTTGCTCAAATTGTGGATGATCAAATACAAAGAGAAGCCTTCTATAAATAGAAGAGAAAGATGAAGGCATGAGCAAAATGGATGAATGTGGGAGCATTCAACATCCAATGGGCAAGTGCCACTTGTCAAGATGTGAATGGAGGAAGCTTGAGCACATTTTGGAGAATGTGCAAAGAGGGGGGAGATTCAAATTCAAAAGATGGCTTGAAGGATGAGGTGAAAGGTGAAGTTAATGTCACATGGCTCAAGAAAAGGACTTGTAAGAGATGTTAAATGCCATATTTGGAGGACAAGACCTTTTTTGGGGGAGATTTCAAATTTGAGGGATATTCCATCTTTGATGCCTTTTTTGAGTGAAAATAGATGATTTATAAATCAATTAAATTGATTTTCATGTGCAAGTTGCAAAATCTAGAGGATTTGATGAATTAAGACTAAGATTAATCAGGATTTGATTAATTTAAAGGAGATTAGCTGATTTGACCATTTGATTTATATTTTTGGATTTAAATAAATCAAAATGAGAGGAATATTGATTTTAGACTTAATTAAAGAAGATTTGATTTATTTAATTAAAGGGGAGGGTGTTAGCTTTAAATAAAATAAATATTAATTTATTTAATTTAAATGAGATGACTTTAGAGATCAATTAAATAAAATGAATTATTTAATTAAAAGAGGGACTATAGGATTAATTAAACAAAGTGATTTATTTAATTAATAGGAGATGATGACTTAATTAGATAAAAAATGATTTATTTAATTAAGAGATGAAATGTGATGAATTCAATTGAATAGAGATTATTTAATTAAATTATTAGTAGAGAGATGATTCATCATGAACTAGTGTTAGTAAGATCAGGATCAGGCGTATAGGATCAATTGGTATATTTTCAATGTCTACAACCATTAAGAAATGACTTTACATCCATCTGGTATACTTTGAAATTTTTATAAACTAAATATATGCAAGAAACATTCTAATAGGTTCAATTCTAGATACAGGTGAAAATGTCTCATAAAAATCTATACCTCAGCTTGAGCATAACCCTTGCAGACTAATCTAGATTTTTTTCTTGTTATCTTCCCACATTCATTCAGTTTGTTTCCAAATACCCATTTTGAGCCCATGGAATTCTTATCAGCAAGCCTAGGAACAAGTTCCCAAGTCTTATTTTTTTCTATTTGACTAATTTCTTTTTTCATGGCTTCAATCCAACTTTTATCTTTACTAGCTTCTTCATAAGATTTAGGCTCTATTTTAGATAGTAAAGAATACTTTACCTATTATTTTTGAGCAAGCTTTCTTCTAGTCATGACACCATCAATTTTGTTTCTAGAAATTTTCTTCTTAGAATGATCTCTTTTGACAAATTTGGGTGGTTCTTTTGGTTTAGTGACTGATTTCTCTTCTTCATCAATATCAATTTCCTCTTGTGGCTCTTCTTTTGCAAATACTTCCTTTTCTTCATAAACAGGGAATTTTGAGTACATGTTATCTTTGTATAAAATTTGAGAGTAATCTTCATCCACTTTAGCATTCACACTTTCAACTATCTTTTGTAACCTTTTATTGTAGTACTTATAAGATTTGGTTGTAGTTGAATAACCCAAAAATATTCCTTCATTTGATCTTGTCTCAAATTTACTTAAAGTATCTTCATCCCTTTTTATAAAACATTTTCTTCCAAATATTTTGAAATATTTCACAAATGTAGGTCTGCCTTTCCATAATTCATATGGATTCTTATCATGATTCACTCTTAATTGTTCTCTGTTAAGAATATAAACAGAATTATGAAATGCTTCCTTCTAGTATCTATCATGTAATTTAGCTTCATTCAACATTGTTCTAGCCATCTCCTAAATAGTTCTATTCCTTCTCTCAATAATGAGCTATTTTGTTGAGGTGTTCTAGCTACAGATAAATGTCTTCTAATTCCATTTTTTTCACAATACTTGTCAAATTCATGAGATTTAAATTCTCCACATATTTCAAATCTTTAACATTTAATCCTCTACCATGGCTCTAAAAATGTTGAACCTTTCTAAAACTAGAGATTTATCTTTAAGAAAATTTACCCATGTCATTCTTGTATAATCATTTATCAGTAACATGAACATGAAGTACCTGTCTCCATTATTGCTTTTATTTCTCGTTGGACCACACAAATCTATATGTATCAACTTGAGGGGTTTTGAAGTTGAATATTCTATTTTCTTGAATTTGAACCTTGTTTTATTTACTTCAAGGCATTCTTTACAAAATGTATTTGTAGATTTTCCAATATTTGGGCATATGCCTAATGAAATTCCTCTTGCTGACCTTCACTAGATGATCAAAGTTAATATGACCCATCCTTTTGTGCCATAAAAAAATTTCATCAGTTTTTCCTAACATGCATCTTCCACTTTTCATCTCATTCAAATGGTATAAATTACTATTTGTTTTGCTTGCCTTAGCAACAAGTCTACTAGAGCTAGCATTTCTTATCCCACATCCACTAGCATGAAATAGAAAATTGTACCCTTTGTCGTGCACATCTAGCTAACACTAAGCAAGTTATGTTTTAATCCTTCTACATACAACAAATCTTGAGCATCTGTTTTATCATCAATACATAGTGTACCTTTTCTAGTTATCTTAGTAGTAGTGTTATCACTAAACTTGATTATACCACCATTCCATTTCTCCAAACTTGTGAATTTTCTCTTATCTTCAACCATATGACTAGAGAAACCGTTGTCAATCACCCAAGGATTTCCTTGTCCTTTCACATGAAAATTTGTTAGAGCTATCATTGATTCTTTAGTCTTCATCTTAGAATTCTTCTCTCTCTAATACCTCTTTAGTTCTTTTTTCTTTTCCTCATAACTCTACAAATTCTTTCTTCTATGTAGGAGGTGCAAAATCTTTCTTATGTCTTTCATGATCACGAGAAAATATGTTTTTTTAGGGGAAGTAAATATCTTTTTCTTTGTGTAGGAGGCTATATAAACTTACTTCTACAAAACTTAGCAATGTGCCCATAGTTATTACACTTACAACATACATCATTTAGAGTACTTAGAGAAGAAAAAGGATTCTTGCTAACAAAATTATATGTATCATTCCTCAAGAGTCTAATATTATAATCTATAGATTTATGCCCATATTGATTACATGAAAAACAATAACCATGAAAGGCATAATTAAACCTAGTTTGTCTTACATGATGACCTTTGAATCTCCCCATTGGATTGTGCACTTTGATGAATCCATCATCAATTTTCTTGTGGTCTTCGATCTTCTTATCCTTCATGGACCCTTCAAACTTCTTAGAAGTGGTTACATTCTTTTTAGAGACATCATCTTTGGAATTATTTTCTTCCTCATATCCTAAACCAACAAACTTGTTGAAAATGGATTTTTGACTACCAATAATTTCATCAAGTACTTCAAAACTCTTTCCAAGTTTGAGACTTCTATTTAACTATAGATTTACCTTCTCTAATTCCTTCCTTAGAGAGACAATTTCAGCCTCTAACTTTTGACATTCTTCTAGTTTATTCTTCAAATCCAAACTATTTACCTTTTCTATTCTCTTTGATTTTTCTATCTGTAGTTTTAAGTCAACAAGTTTTTTAGATTCTTCAATCTTTAACTTGTACTCCACATTCTATTTTCTTCAATCTCTTAAGTCTTCTAAAGCAGAGACTAGTTCACCTTCCAAATGTACCTCACCTTCTTCTTCCTCTTCATAATCTTCACTTTCTTTAATTTCTTCAACCATAAATGCAATCTCGCTTAATTCACTTTCAGAAGAACAATTATCTAAAGAACTAACTTCTTTATCAACATTAAGACTCTTCATCTTTCACCATAGTTTCTCCTTTTATTTTTGGAATTTTCTTGACTCCTAGAACTCTCTCCCTTTTCATTTTCATTTAAAGGAAATTTTGAGGCATAATGACCTACTTTTGCATAGTTAAAACATTTAAAAGGAAGCTTACCTTTATATTTTCCAGTTCCCTTCTTCAATCTTTTGAAAAAAATTATTTCTTCCTCATTTGAACTGATATCAAGTTCTGAATCATTTTCAATCTTCTTCATTTTGGAAGTCTTGAATGTTGCTTCACTCTTTGTTGAGCTTGTATTCTCATTTCTCATTTCATATATAGTTAATGACCCAAACAATTCATCCTTAGAAAAGTTATCCAAATATTTAGCTTCTTATATTGTTGGCACCTTAGAATCAAACATTTATGGGAGAGACCTCAATGCCTTCTTTACAACAACCTTATCTTCAATAGTCTCACTATGATCTCTAATTGCATTCACTACCTCAGCAACTTTGAGTAAGTATACTGCAATATTTTATTCATCTTTCATTTTAAGAGTCTCAAATTTTCCTCTATGAGATTATAAATTTTCTTGTTTCAATTTAACATCTCCCTCATAGATATTGTTCATTTTCTCCCATACATATTTAGTAGATTTGAAATGCATAACTTTTACTAATTTAGTATTGGTTAAACCACATAATATAGAATTTTTACCTTTTACATTGTATTCACAAGCTTTCTTAACATCAAAATTTGCAGGAGTTACAAGTACTTTGTAACCACTTACAACAGACTTCCATACATCAAATCCAATAGAAGTTAAATAAATTTCCATTCTAATTTTCCAAAAAAGCATAGTTTGTTCCATCAAACAACAATGCTTTGTTTGAATAAGATCCTTCTTGTCTAGCCATAATGTTCTTGAAACTAGATCTACCTTAAGTTGATTAAACTTTATTCAAGGAACCTTGTGCTATGATACCAATTGATGAAAGAAAACCAATACATTAAGAGGGGAGTGAATTAGTGGATACAATTTTTTATCAAGTTCAACCATCAAAAAAGATTTAAGATTCCACAAAAAAGCATCGCACATAAAGAAGACACCAAATATACATGGAAAACCATAGAAGGGAAAAAACCACAGTGAGAAAAGTTGCTTGAGTCTACTACTTAGATCCAACCTCACAATAAAATATTTTACATATGTTTTGTAAGCAACCACTTATGGGTACATTTACACCCAAGACAATGTTTTGAGGCACCAACCTCCTGGTACACTACACACCAAAGACAATGTTTCAAGGTACCAACCTTCTGGTACATTGCACACCTAATTGAGCACCAACTCAAAATTTCTAAGGTACGAACCTCTATAACATTACAAGTTCATATGTGTTGATACTAGTTCTTCTTCAACCTGAAAATGCACCTTTTCAAATCATTAAACTGCAAAAATTTCTCTACACTCTGCTTCTCTCTACTCATACAAGGTTTCAATGTTCAACATTTTGATAGATTTTCATATATCACAATATCCTATAACACTCTTGAACAAGCATTGAATTCACCAACCTACATATGTTCAACTAATACTTGATTAGTATCTCTACAATACACATGCAATGACAGGATCCTTTTTTTGACACCTACTCACACACTTAATCTATTTTCCATGTTAACCATTTCATTGCTACAAGAACCCTAACTCCATTGATAGCCTTTGAAAATCATCAAATCCTTAAATAGGCTTCCTTTCTGTAATTGCCCATCAAATTTTGACCTCTGAAAATATCCATTCACACATTTTAAATGACAACCCTTGATCTTCTACTTGCTGCCATGATTTGATGGTACTCATTAAAATACATTAACTTTTAAATCATGTCCATTAGATTAACCTTCCTTTAAATCAATGTCATTGATCTTCATTGTAACTTCTTTTTTCTCTAACTTTATGTTTCCTTTTCTTCGAGGGTCAGGAGTTGTTGATCTCCCTTACCTTTTACTTTAAGTTCTTAACAATGGTCAAGCAAGCCTAAACACTTTAGTCCAAAGCTCTTTACTCACCTATCGGGGTTCAACCATCAGCCTTACCCTTTACCATTTACTACCTTCCACTTCATATGCAAACCATAAGACATACAACCAAACTCTAAAACTGTGATGAGTCCTTTGATGTATTAGATGTCGGAGTTCACACATATCGCTTACCTCTTTCTTTGCTTTTGATCAGGTGTAAAATTTCTTACTACTTCATGTTACCCAAACACTTCCTTTGCAAAATGTTAGTTGACATAACCCTTTCAGGTGTTGGCATTCTAGCTTTCTGTTTACTGCTTACCTGCCTTTTGGTAAGGCATAAGCCAACCTTTTAACTCATGATCTAATTAATCCTTTTTGAGTGTTGGAGTTTTGGTCTACCATATACTACATACTTAACAGACTATTAAGGTATAAGCCTTAATTCCAAACTGCATACATCAAAGTCATTTTTCTATTGTCAGGGTTTGGGTTTCCTTCATAACCCTTTTATCACTTTCAGTTAAGGTGGAAGCCTTAACATTGAAGACCAATGCCTGACGCTTTTTCAAACTAAACTAAAAATTACTAAATCTTTCTTCTCTTAGCAAGTGATATAAGGTAAGACCGATGCCCAAAGCTCAAACTTTTGTAGTTCTTCAAGACTTGCTTCCTTGGCATCATAATGATGATCAATCTCTCTTTTTTGACATCCTTATGAAACCCTTCTGACACCAATCAACAACTCCCCATCTAATAACATACATACCTCCTTTTGACATTAATGAGATACCCTTTTGACATCAATGACAATCAAATTCCCAACAACACCCTGAGTTCAAGTTGTCAATCTCATATTTTCAGCATTGTGTTCTACTATAGATTTTATTTTTTAAAAAATTGTAAGTTGCGTAAAATAGCTCCCTTTCCATGGTTTCTCATAGTGGGCTACTAATTCATTGGTAAATTCTCTCCAACTAAGAAATTTCCCTTATTTTTCACTCATCATCAATTGGTACCATTGATAAGGTTCAAATTCTAAATGTAGTGAGTCCATTTCAACAATTGCATCATCTGATATATTATGGAGTTTAAAATATTGTTTTATGATACTTATCCATGAAGTTACATCTATACTATCTGTAAACATCTAAATTTAATCACTTCCATACGTTTAAATTTACTCCCTTTTTGTCTACCATATTAAAATATTAATTTATTAAATTAATATTACATCTTTTATCTCATATCTGTGAAGTATTTGATTTAATAATTAAATGCTTTATCTTTCACCTTCTTCCTCTCTAAATTAAATAAATACACTAATTTATTTAATTTAGTTTTTTCCCCTTTTGATTTAAAACCAATTTAAAATTCTTCACTTTCTCTCTCCTTGTCACATCCTCCATAATCTTGCCCTAATCTGAATTAATTTAATTAATTCATGATTATGATGTGCATCCTCTTAATCAAAGATTAATGTCACATCCTCCTACATTTGCCACTTGCCTCTAATCTTCCATTAATTAGCCTAATCCAATATTTGCACAACCTTAACCAAGGTCATTAAGTTAGCACCACTTTTTAGCCATCCTTTGCATTTACCTTCTTTTGGCATTGACCCCTTTCCCATGTGAATTTTTAATTCACATTTATTTATCCTAGATTCCCCTCCTTTATATGTGAATTTTTAATTCACATTCCATCCTTCCAAGGCTTCTAGAACCTTGGACTTGTCACAATCTCCACATGTGACCAAGTCCCACCTTTTTGAGCCCACCTTTTACCCTTTAGATCTTCCTAAGAATGTGAATTTTTAATTCACATTTATATCCCCAACCACCTTTCCTTTTCCCATGTAGATTTTTGAGGAATTCCAAAATTCCTCAAATGTCCCTTTCACTCCCACTTGGGGACAAGGAATCCCTTTTTGAGGAAATCTCCTCACTCCCCAAGGTGCTTGTCCTTCCTCCACCTCATGTACCTTTTTGACACCTCACTTACACCTCATCTTCTCTTGGCCATTTCACCATCCACATGTCAAGATGTGAGGGCTTGTGGATTCTCAACCCACCATAGCCCTTCATCTTGGCCTTGTTGGATGCATCTTGACTGTTGAATTCTCTACAGAATTCAAATTCTCTTATAAATACCCCCTCCTCAAGGGCATTTTCAACACTTGGCCATTTTATAACTACATGCTGCCAATTTGCATTCTCAATCATCCACTATCATCTAGTTATCCATTCTAATCACTTTGCATAAGTTGATCTTGCATTTAGTCACTCAAGAAATCATCTAAGGAGCACACAAAAATCATCCCAAGCAAGGGCCAATCAAGGAGTCGTCAACAACAAGGAAGGTGAAATCATTTGTATCTTGTTTTATCCATTTTCCTTCTTGTCTTATCACTCTTTAGGCTAATCTTGAAGTGTCCTTAGTCTTTTATCATTTGCATTTTTAAGTTATTTTGCACATTAGAGTAGGGTAAAATTCCTAGGATCATATTTCTGGCACGCCCGGTGGGACTCACAAACGGGTTCTTGCATTTAACATTCATCTTTGCTAAGTATTGTGCAGAAAAAGGTCACAGAAAGGTGGAAGCGCCCTCCATTTTACCGTAGAAAGGCGGAAGCGCCCTCTGCTTTACCACAGAAAGGCGGAAGTGCCCTCTGCTTTACCGTAGAAAGGCGGAAGCACCCTCTGCTTTACCGCAGAACGGCAGAAACGTCCTCTGCCTTACTGCAGAAAGGCGGAAGCGCCTTCTTGTCTACTACAGAAAGGTGGAAGTGCCATACATTTAAAAGTTTTATTTTCTTCTAACAAGTTTGCTGCAATTAGGGATATATTTAGAAAGTTTTTCTAAGACTTTTCTTGCAGTGGGAGGGGCACAACTTTCCTTTTTCTTAAAAATATGATAAAGTTTGTTGCAGAAAGGTGGAAGCGCCCTCTAACATCTTGTTGTAGAAAGGTGGAAGCGCCCTCTAACCTCTTGTTGTAGAAAGGTGGAAGCGCCCTCTAACCTCTTATTGTAGAAAGGCGGAAGCGCCCTCTAACTTCTTGTTGCAGAAAGTCGGAAGCGCCCCCATTTTGTTGTAGAAAGGCAGAAGCGCCCCCATTTTTGCTGCAGAAAGGCGGAAGCACCCCCATTTTTGCTATAGAAAGGCGGAAGCGCCCCTGTTTTGCTACAGAAAGGCGGAAGCGCCCCAAAACAGCATAGTTTGGAAAGTAAAACAGTCATTTTAGCTTCGTTTTTGCTCTCATTTTTTTCTATCTTCAAGTAGTAACCCTCTAACATTATTTTGGCAAGGATATTGGTGTTTTTTTGCTAACGTTTTACAGCATATTATGGTGTAATTGACCAAGGACGAAGAAGAAGACAGCTAACATTTGCTTGTAGGACCATCTATTTGATCAGATTTTCAAAAAAATATCTTTGTTGTTTTGGAACATAGTCTAATTAGGGGGAATAAACTTCATTGCTTGTTGTGATTGTTTATTCTTGTGTTACCCAAGGGGGCATTAATTTGTTTTCACTTTTCCCTTGCACTTCGTGTAAGCCTGGGGAGTAGTTGGAAGCGATTAGTGTCTTCTTTTTAGTGGGACCTGCTTGGGGATTTCATCACCCCAAGGGACGATTCCAACCACACGTACCGGCAGGGTATATAAAGGGGGGAGAATGAAAGTTGTACCCCAATCCAGTCACGTCGTAATTGGTAGAGCGTCGAAGCTAGGGTGATACCTAGATAGATGTGAAGAGTTGGTCTGAGCCTTTCAGTATCTCGCTGGGGTTCCTGACTCACGCTTGTGACAGGCTGGTGTTCACAGTTGTGCCTCACATACCGAGAGTATATTGAGGACTCTCTAGAAGCCTTATGCATCCTAGATTAAGACCTTTCCTAGCCATACCCTTAATATTAATCATAGGATTGTGCTTGCTTGAAGTGTTTCTTGTGAAAAATCTTTGAAATATTTGATACTTTGGCCTTACTTTATCATTTTGCGTCCTTGCCATAGTCTTTACCATCTAAACCAAGCTCTGTCCTACTACAGAAAGGTGGAAGTGCCCCTAATTCTGCTGCAGAAAGGTAGAAGCATCCCCATTTTGCTACAGAAAGGCGGAAGCGCCCCTGTTTCTACTACAGAAAGGCAGAAGCGCCCCTGTTTTGCTGCATAAAGGTGAAAGTGCCCCTAATTCTGTTGCAGAAAGGTGGAAGCGCCCTTGTTTTGCTACAGAAAGGTGGAAGCACCCCTGATTTGCTGCAGAAAGCTATCAACGCCCTTGATTTTTGCTACAGAGGGGCGGATTTTCCCTCCTAAACACCCGAAATTTCCCCATTTGGATCCGTTTAGCCTCTAAACCACCATTTAATCACTCCCAACCATTATTTCATCACACTTGGCCTTCATTTTGTCACTCTAAGCCTCCCAAAACCTCCATTGGGTCCGTTTAAACCTTCATTCTATCATTCCAAGCTTCCGTTTAACTATTCTAAATCCCCATTCATTCTCCACAATTATCTTTAATCCACCCGTTCAATTTAAATTTTCCCTAATCCATTTAAAAGCCCATACCCTCACCTAGCAAACACCCTAACTTTACCATTTACATCACCAAACACCACCCGTAACCAAACTGTCCTAACCTTGTATTACAAAGTGGTTACCTAAATTGACCATAGCACTTGAACTTGATTATTAATCTTTAACTTCGACCCCAATCAATTTTCTTCCATCTTGAGGTGAATTCAGTGGTGTAAGTTATCATCATCGGCCCAATCAATCCATTCCTATCTTAAGGTGGATTCAGTGTCATGATCGTCCTCTTAATCAATCAAGGCTCTTGGTTGCTAAGGGTAACTTCCTTTGATTAAACTCAAGGTCTCCCTCTCATCTTTTATCATCCATCTTTTACCATCCAATCATATCCATCCAATCATCCAAATCTATCAAAACCCATCATTCGATCAAATTGTCCAATCAACCAAATAATCCAATCCAATCTAATCCAATCATGCTAAATCCAATCTAATCCAATCCAATCTAATCCAATCGTTCCAAATCCAATCCAATCCAATCCAATCTAATCCAATCTTGCCAAATCCAAATCCAATCCAATCAAAATCCAATCTGATCCGATATATTCCAACAAAATCTAATCAAAGTCCAAATCCTATCAAAATCAGATCTCATCCAATCATAATCAAATCATTTGTCAAAAGCATTTTTGTCATCCACTCATAGCACATTTGCATGCCTGTTCAGACCCGTTCACAGGCAAAGAAAATGGCCGACCGTCAATCTCATAATGCCCAATCAAACAACCCTCAGGATCCCAAAAACACAATCAACATACCATCCAATCCTAACAAGGGTATCAACATCCCTCACGATCCTCATAATGGTACTTCATTGCATTCTAACACCGAGAATTAGAACAACTCACCACACGGTGAAGAGAGTATAGTTAATCAACCTGAACTCACACTTGAGGAACATTTTAGTAATCCCATCAATGTGCAAATGACTAATCGTTTGTTCGAAAAATATGGGGAAGAAATCTTGGCCCACCTAATTGAGAAGGGTGTCAAACCCCCCTCAAATGTTGATTGGTCCAAATATAGGGGTGCCCCATCCAATGTACTCTAAGGGTCACAAGATACACAAGAAGGTTCATATTTCCCCAATATTCTGCTAGTTGAGAGTTGGCATCAACCTGAATTTGGCAATGCCGTTCTTTATTAGGTTAACTATCCCCCACATGGTTCGACCTCAGTTATAGGAGGACCTCAAGTACCTAATCCAAATAATCCTTTTGCCTACGGTATGCCACAAAATGTTCCACAACCTCCGCCATTAACGTTAACAGCACCCCTTCCTTCCAACCAACCTCCAGTCAACATTGGGGGTACCTCCTTTGCCGCATCACTTCCACCTCCTAGAACTACAAATATACCATCTCAACAGCTTCACTAACCCAACATTCCACCTCAATTACCTCCACTAGGCACACCCCAACTGAACGTTCTAGGTGGTGCCCAACAACCCCCTTTACAAAACACGTCTACGCTACCTCCGCCATCTCATCCACAACAACCTATACACAATACTTTGGCCTCTTCACAACAACCACCCTACCAATCACAAGGCAATCCATCTCGACCTATTGCTCAGACCATATCCCCCTTTCTCGCATCCATTTTGCATCCGAAGGGTCAACCGCAACACAATATCCCATCTCGGCCCATACAACCTTTGACGTCACAACAACAACCTCCCAACACTACTACTATCACAATCAACAGCAATTTCCCCAGCAACCGCTTTATATGACCTCCCAACAATCACAACAATACCCTCAACACCAACAAACTAACATGCAACATCCCATCCAAGTTCCTCAACAATCTACCCCACACTTTTACCAAACAAATCCATATTATGCCCCACAACAACAGCCCCCGTATCAACAAAATCCCCCATCTTACCAGCAAGCCATGTCATCATCCAATCATCCAAATCCGTATTTCAACAATCCGACCCCCTTTCAGCAGGATCCTTCATCATCCTATCATCAATATCCCCCCAACCCACCACCAGCTAGCTCGGATTTTTTGGAAATCAAAGCCGCACTTAAGGACCTTCAAGCTGGGGCTACAAAACAATCATTTAAATTTGAAGACATATGCCCATATCTGTTTGATCCCTCCATCTCATTGATCCCATTTCCCAAACATTTCGAGATACCAAAATTTGACAAATACAAGGGAAACAAAGACCCCAAGGCTCACTTGCAGGAGTTTTATTCCTAGTGTCAAGAAGTCATGTACAATGACAACTACCTTTTGTGCTTGTTCCCATGAAGCCTAGCAAGCCACACCTTAGATTGGTTCATGACTCTCAAAAAAGGGCCCATAAAAACTTTTGCAGACCTATCCGAAAAGTTTGTATCCTACTTCTCCTTCAATTTGGAGAAGGATACGGACACCTTAGATCTCCTAAAAGAGAAACAACATGATGGAGAAACCTTTACCAGCTACCTCCAATGGTGGCATGCATTAGCAAGTTGAATGAAAGATCCTCTGAAAGAAAAAGACATGGTCACCCTTTTCGTGGAAAATTCTCATCCTGACATGGCCCACAATTTTAGACTACATTATGTCACCACTTTCGCCGAGATAGTGGAAAAGGGACCCATCCTTGAACGTGCCCTTATTGCCAAAGGACACATCAAAATACATAGTCATGATAAAGAGAGGTCATTTGGAGATAATCCACAATTCTGGAACAAAAACAAGAACGCGGTGAATGACGGTGTGATAGACACCAAACATGTCCAAGTAGCTAATGCATCCCAAAAGCAATAGTCATCTATACCCAATGCCATATCTGTACCACAAGGGGCACGTCATCCCCCTCAATATTCAAACCAAAAAAATCAGGGGAACACCAAACGTCACTACACCCAATTGGGTGAACCCTTGAGTGTTGTTTTTAATAAATTGCTACAAATCATTTACCCCATCGCATACCCTGTCACCAAGCTATTCGACGAGTCCAAACCCAAGCTGGCATGGTTTAAAGAAAATGAGTATTGTGACTTTCAGAAAATCAAGGGACACTCTTTGAATAAGTGTCAGGGTTTGAAAAATTATGTCCAAGATCTCATTGATCGAGGAGATATCAAAGTTGACCCCAGTCAACCTTTGTCGTCCAATGCTCAACTATAGATCTATCAAAATGCTTTCCCAAACCATAATCAAGGCTCTAGCACCTCCAACAGTAATCCTAAAAACAACAGCATGAATAATGTGAATTACAAGGGTGTTATTCATTACATTAAGCAGGTGGAACCCCGAGTATCCATGATACACGTTAAAGCCAAAGACCCTCAATGTGCTATTACTACATGATGAGTCCACATCACCATCCCTGTAGCCTCTGCACCCACCCAACCGACTCCTGTAAAATCTTAGTACAACATCCTTGATCACTTAAGGAAGACCCCCGCTCATATATCCATTTTGGATTTGCTTAAGTCTTCCTCGGTACATCAAGAAATCCTTAATAGAGCCTTGCAGGAAACCCATGTGCCAAATGACATCGACCCCACGCAATTCGAAGCATTGGTGGGACACTTGGCTTTGTCTCATCACCTCCACTTCAGCCAAAATGATATGCCAAACATCGATGTCAATCATAATCGCCCTTTACACATTGAAGTCGTGGTTGCTCACCATAAAATAAAAAGGGTCTTGGTAGATAATGGCTCTGCCCTCAATTTATGTACTTTGAAATTTATAAAATAGGTGGGGTATACTCAAGTGGACCTAAGCAACCAGATCATTACAATCAAAGCCTATGACAATGCAGAAAGAAATTCAGAAAGAATTATCAGTCTTCCTATCCAAGTGGGACCTGTGCTTCAGTATACTACATGTCATGTCCTTGATCTGGACTTATCGTATAATCTCCTCCTTGGCTGCCCGTGGCTCCATGCTATGCAAGCCATCCCCTCCACGTATCATCAATGCCTAAAATTCCCCGTCAACGGACAAGAGATCACCATCTATGCCGACCCCCAACCATTCGAATAATGTCATGCTTTAGAAGCGTCTTTTCCCCATTTACATTATTGTCCTGGGGTTGAAATGGGGGCATCCCAGTCATCATCCTCCAATCCACCATCCACCGTGATAACCTCTCCATCCTCCACCACTAATCCTTCAGTCACCAAAGTCCAGATCATTGACAAAGGGTGTGGTGAATATGAAATGCATACGGCTCTCAATGTAGCCACCATGCCACTGTCACCGCATGAGTATGGTCAACCTTCACATGCTACACAAAAGGAAGACAAGACCATCACCTTTAGTGGTAAAAACATCCCTACTACCACTTTCAGATCTTTGAGTGTCAAGATCAATGCACAAGAAGAGGACATAAGCCAATGGGTCTACCAAGAAGAGCCCGAACCAGAGACTCCTCTAAAGAAATATTTTCAGGAAAAGTACCCTTGGCCAACAAGGTTCATGGAAAAACATAACTATCAAGGTAGAGGCCTAGGTAAAGAGGAACAAGGGTGGTTGCAAACCATTGATACGCCAAAGTTACCAAGAAACATAAGCATTGGTTATGACAAGAAATAGAAAAGCCCCGCAACATCATCTAATACTTCCAATAGTATCACCGTAGATGATGGCTCATTGGAAGACATACCTGAGGAGGAATCTATCATACATGCGTACGATGATGTCGATCATACTGACCTATCATCCATGTTTGAATGCCTATCTGTCTGCACCATTATCTTGTCCCTTTGTCACCCTAAACTTATCGATTGGGACCTACATGATACCACACCTGTCAATATGTCTACGGACACATATGTCAACCTTATGGGATTGGGGGAGGATGAACACTCCAGTCACAAAAATATAAGTAAGAAAAGTAAAAGGCAGTCATCTAGTGAAAACCTCCATGAGGCACTTCCTGACCTTCAAAAAGTAAAAATAAAGGACGCATCTAATGGCAAAAACCTCGAAGAGGCGCTGAAAGATGGAGATGTTCATCTTCCCCTTATGGGAACTCAGCTATTTTCCCGATCATCTATTCTGATTGAAGAGATGCAAGAAGTTAATTTGGGAACTACTGCAAGTCCTAAGGTCACCTATGTAGCTAAGTCACTCTCAGAGCAAGAGTATCTGGTCTTTGTACAGCTACTCCAAGAGGGAATCATTAACTTTGCTTGGTCATACTCAGACATGCCAGGCTTAGACCCTACCTTAGTGGTTCATCACTTAGATATTCGCCCAGACACCAAGCCTGTCAAGCAAAAGATCTGCAAGATGCATCCGCAAGTAGCGTTATTAGTCAAGAAGGAATTGGAGAAGTTACTGGACGTGGGTTTTATCAGACCGATTGACTACTCCGAATGGATCTCCAATATAGTTCCAGTTACCAAACCAAACAGGGACATTCGGGTCTGCACGGACTTCCGGGATCTTAACAAAGCTTGCCCAAAAGACGATTTCCCTCTTTCTAACATTGACATGTTGGTCGACCTAACAGCAGGAGATGAGATGTTATCCCTTATGGATGGCTTCTCTGGTTATAACCAGATTCGAATCGCACCTGAAGACCAACATAAGACCGCCTTCACGACTCCTTGGGGGACTTTCTGTTACAATGTTATGCCCTTTGGTCTCAAAAATGCAGGGGCAACATATTAGAGAGAAATGATGATCATCTTCCATGACCTCATCCATATCATCATGGAAGACTATGTTGATGACCTATTAGGGAAATCCAGAATACGAGCAGAACATCCTGCCATCCTGAAAAAAGATATTTGAGTGGTTAGAGCATTATAAGTTGTGGCTAAATCCAAAAAAGTGTGTCTTTGGGGTCACGTCAGGAAAGTTGTTGGGTTTCATAGTCTCTCGCAGAGGTATTGAAGTTGATCCCGCCAAGGCAAAGGCTATTCTGGATATGCCACCTCCACGCAATCTAAAGTAGTTAAGAAGCCTCCAGGGGAAGATGTAGTCCATCCGTCGGTTCATAGCCCAGCTAGCAGATAAATGTCAGCCCTTCACCCATCTTTTGAGGAAAGACTCCACCTTCTGATGGACCCCACAGTGTCAAATGGGTTTCGATAAAATTAAGGAATATTTAGCTCATCCACCGATTTTGATGCCACCTATCCTAGGAAAACCCCTCCTGCTTTATATCTCTGCTACTTCAATTGCACTGGGGGCATTATTGGCACAACATGATGAGTCGTTCAAAGAAAGGGAAATCTAGTACATTAGTTGAACACTAGTCGGCTATGAGTTAAATTATTCCCCCATGGAAAAAGCCTGCCTTGCATTAGTCTTCAGCACACAGAAACTCCGTCATTACATGCTCAGCCATCTGGTCAAATTAATCGCCAAAATTGATCCCCTGAAGTATCTGTTATCTAGAACCACTCTGACTGGCCGCATGGCCAAATGGGTCATGCTTCTAAGCGAATTTGACATAGAGTATGTAGAGTGAAAAGCCATAAAAGGATAGGTTATTGCAGATCAATTGGCTGAAGCACCATTAGTAGATGCTTACCCCCTAGACATTGAATTCCCAGATGAAGAAATCTACACAGTGGCAGAAGCACCAACTTAGATGTTATAGTTCGATGGCTCATACACTCATAGTGGATCTGGGGCAGGAATTCTATTACTCACTCCTCAAGGTGACTACATCCCAAAATCATTCAGGATAGCATTTCCATGTACCAACAATATGGAAGAATACGAAGCTCTCCTCACCGGCCTTAGAATTGCAAAAAAATGGCACATAACCCATCTGAAAGTCTTTGGTGATTCTCTGCTGTTTATTAGACAAGTTAATGATGAATTCCTCATGAAAGATGATAAACTGTTACCCTATAAACACATGGTGGATGCTTTCAAAAAATATTTCACCTACATACAGTTTGACCAAATCCCTCGGGTACAGAATAAAGCGGCAGATGTAATGGCCACTATTGGTTCCTTGATTGACATGCCTAAGGACCGAACGGAGTGTGAATTTCTTGTTGAACAAATTTTAATCCCTGCATATGATGTTCCTGAGACTGACATGGTGTGCGATATTGTAGGTCCCGCCTCCCCATGGTACCAAGACATATACACTTATCTCTGTGATAATATCATACCCCCAGAACTTACAGGCAACCAACACAAATCCTTTATCCATCATTCTTCCTGATACATCATTGTTGGTGATACGCTTTATCGTCGCGGGTATGATGGAATCCTCCTTAGATGTCTGAATGAAACTGAGGACCAAACAGTAGAAACAGAAGTACATGGTGGTATTTGTGGGGCTCACTCAAATGGTATGGCTCTGGCCAAAAGGATCCTACGAGCTGAATATTATTGGCCTACATTGGAACATGATGCTTGCGAATTTGTGAAGAAATGCCTTCCATGTCAACAACATACAGATTTGATTCATGCCCCAGCACAAGATCTTCAACCTCTCCTAGCACTGTGGCTATTCTCTCAACGGGGTTTCGACTTTATTGGCAAGATTTACCCACCCTCATCTGATGGCCATACATTCATCATTACTGCAACTAAGTACTTCACCAAATGGGTGGAAACAATGCCACTCTCACAAATCACCAATACTCAGGTTTCCAAATTCATCCTTTACCATATTCTCTGCAAATATGGTATCCCGTCCACCATCATTTCTAATAACATAAAACCTTTTAAAAACCAAGCCATGAAACACCTCTGTGACACCTTCCATATCCAGCATCATTGGTCAACGCCTTATTACCCCAAGGGTAATGGTCAGGCAGAAGCAACCAACAAGACCCTCATCCGCATCCTCAAAAAGGTTATCAATAACACTAGACGTGATTGGCACCTTCATATTCATCCTACCCTCTGGGCATACCATACCTCCATCCACACCCCAACAGGCACCACCCCCTACTCTTTAGTATACGGTGCTGAAGCCATCTTGCCAATCGAAGTTGAGCTCCCCTCATTGAGAATTTCTTTGAAGAACCTTATCAGCGAAGAAGATGCTCGCGTTGCACGACTTGCACAGCTAGAGTTACTGGATGAATGGAGAATAAGAGCCTATGACCACCTACAAGCATACCAAAATCGCCTCAAGTGCCATTACAATAAAAAGGTCTACCCTAGACAATTCCAAGTTGGTGAGCTTGTCCTCAAAGAAAACCAACGCACTCAACCAGATCATGATAAAAAAGGAAAATTTGAGGCAAACTGGTTAGGGCCTTATATCATAGCCGCTAAATATGGATCTGGGGCCTACAAGCTGACTACTCTTGAAGGAGATCCCCTTGATGAACCTGTCAATATCCTCCATCTGAAGAGGTTCTATGCCTAAGTCCGCTTGGTGACACCATTGTAAAATCAAAAAAATAAAAAAAATAAAAAGTATTAAAAAATCCAAAACAATAGTAAAGAGAAATAAATCTGTCCTATGGTGAAAACCACCTCTTGGTGGCACCTTGGATAAGTATGGATGGTGAAAACTTGTTAGCAGGCATCATCCATAGAGGGCTTGATCATTATCTACCTAGCATCCTAGTTATTTTATGCTTACATCCACACTATCATCCTCACCCACCTCAGCCTAGCCTTCTTGGTATTTGTTGATTGAGTATTGGATGACCCCTTTTTCCTATCCCTCATCCTGTGCTTTTTTATCCCACTTTGAGCTTATGTCTTTCATTCCCTTTGTCAGTCGGTCTGTGCCGTCATGTAGGATCATCCATCGTGTTAGTCTCCACCTAGATCTCATCCTCCCACGTCACTTTCATCCTTTCTCAAACTACGTTGCCCCTACGCTGTCATGTAGGCAAGGCCGATCACTTGATCTGCCCCCGGGGCATTCTTGGATCAACTTGTTTTGGTCCTCCATCACTTCGTCTTCACTAGTCCCTTTTCACTTTTATCCATGGTCTTTTTCCATGAACTACATTGCCCCTGTGCTTTCACGTAGGCAAGGTTGGTCATTTGATCCTCCCCTGGGGCATTTGTCTGTCGCGTGTTGTGTCCTTCATCATCGGTCTCCATTGTCTTCTTTTCACTTTATCCATGGTCTTTTCCCATGAACTACGAGGGCTCTGTGCTTTCATGTAGGCAAGGCTAATCTCTGATCGGCCCCTGAGCCCCTAGGTCTTTAGGTTGTGTCTTGTCTCCCTTGTGTCATGTCATCAAGCTATGCCTTTATCTAGCCGGTCCTTGACAAACAAGACCCATTTGTACCAACGAATCTAATCAATTTTGAATATCCTATATCATATCGATCTTTTCACTTAGTATCCATCATAGGTCTCATCAGGATACATCCTTCCTAACAGACCTCATCAATTCCATCTATCCCCTTGATCCTATGGCAATGGACATTTGAAATTGATTGCGATCTTTTGATGCTTTTTGTTTTTTTTTATCATTTGGCTGCCATAATCCATCATATTATGTCATGTTTTGATTGGTCCACATAGGGGCATATCTTGATCTTTTCTTTGATTGTGTTTTCTTGGTTGTTCCACATAGTACCCACCAAGATCCTCAAGATCTTGTGTTATGTTGGGGCATCCTTTTGTGCTTGTGGTTATCTCAATACCGAACCCGAAGAGGGTCTTCGTGACTTTGGGGTATTGGGATAGCCTTCTTGTCTAGCATGTTTGTCTCATGCATTAGACACTAATCTACCTCAGTCCTCCATACCTTGGTGTATCGTGTCTTATGCTATAGCAAAAACCAGTGCTCCAAAGATGGCAAATTGAATTAGGATTTCATTTTCATAATCATTGCATTAACACTCACCCTATGGTTTTGGTTGTGCAAATACTATCCCCCATTCTTTTCCATTCTCCTCAAGATACTGATACTTTTTGATAGATGCAAAATGACATCCATCTTCACAATCACCACATACCCACCTCCCATTATCATGTCAATTCCAATTGGCACTTATGGCAGTGTGTTATTTCCTCTAAAATTACAAAAGTACTATTCCATATATCCATCATCACCTACATTACGTGTTAGGTCCATATATCCATCGCCACCTACATCACCACATGTTAGGTCCATACATACATTGCCATCTGCATCACAAAGTGTTAGACGCATAATACATCACATCCTGCATATATAAAATATTCATACAAAACCCATCATACACATATACATACATAACAAATAAGTCAACTAGGCATCCACATATATAAATCATCATAGATTCCATAGGTACACATAACATATCACCATGCGCATATCATATCACCATGCATCAATAAAACTATTCATATTCCATAAGTACATATATCCAATCATCCACATGAACATCTCAATAAACCAATGCATAAGCATAAATAAACATAAGCATAATTATTCATATAAAATTATTCATATTCCAATCATCCATGTGAACATCTCATATCATGAACATGAGCATAAATAAGCCAACACATGAGCATAAATAAACCAATGCATCCATCCACATAAACACGTAGTACCATATACGCATGCATATAATCCCCCATCATAAAAGGAAACATACTACATGGTGTCAATAAGAACTGTCCCATATCAAAATAATATGATATCTGTCACATGTCCATCATACATCACATGATAAAATACAAAATCCAGAGATATGGAACATCTCTGATCTCTGTCAATAAATCCTACACACTCCACCCTGCATCTGTCAAAAACTCAGTAGCCTGTCACCTCCGAATGAACTCCCCACATCTGATCTCTATGGCGACTCAGGTCTTGCCCCCCTACCTAGTGAAACCCCTAGTGAATCACTGTAACCACGGGTCCGTGTCCCTAATGACTAAGATGGCGCTGGCATTTGAGGTGTCTGTAGGGTATAACAGAATCTTCACTATGCCAGATCAGGAACTGCATCATAATATGCAGCCATCCAAAAACCTGCCTCCCTCATGCTCTCCTCTCACTCTACAACCTGGACCCGAGCGGCATTCCGCTTGTGACGATACCTGTCTTGGTCCCTAGTAATGGCTCTCCTCTCCTGCTCCCATGCCTCCTGAGCCAACCAACTCTGTGCTAACTCTGCCTATAATCTATCCCTCATCTCCTCTGCAGCTGCTACCTGTGCCACCACTGCATCCCTCTCTCTCTCCACAATCTGCATATCTGCTCCTAGCATCCCACCCACACCCTGACCTGTCGAAGCACGAGCCATCACGGCATCCCTCTCTTCCTGTAGGGTCTGCATCTGCATCTCTGTTGCATCTCTCTCCCTCTCAGCCCCCTGTGCCTGAGTCACCGTCGCATCTCTATCCCTCTCAAGAGCCTGTGCCTGTAGCTTTGCTGAATCCCTCTCTCTCCGGAGAGTCGCTACCTCTACTACCACCTCATCTCTCCCCCTCTGCAATGACTATATCTCTGCCTCTGCCATGACTCTCACTCTGAATGCGTACCTATGTCATGTCCCTTTTTGCCTCCATCATCTGCACCTGCTCATGTGCTGCGTCCCTCTCAGCTCGCATAATCTATGCCTACTCCACTGTCATAGCCTCCCTCTCCTGCATCAACCCCATATCTCCAACTGCCTGCTCAAGATAATGTACCCTATCCTGAAGCTCGTCCTAGTCTTGCTGGAGATCTCCTAACTGCTGACTAGTACCTCTTATCCCCTGATCAACTCCCTACTCTGTCCTCTCCTCTGGCTCCCCCTGGACTGTAAAACCATGACCTCTGCCTATAATCTGTCGTGGTCCCATGTCATACTAGTCAACTCATCATGTATCCTCTACACCTCTAACTGTGCCCTATCTCTCTCCTCCACCACTCCCCCTAGCTCGAAAACCATGGCCTCATAATCTCTCAGGGCCTCTCACTCTACTCTGGCTAGCTCGGCCTCTAGAGCCCTCACTCTCCGCTCCGCCATATGTACTCTCACCTCTGCTTCCCTCGCCTGCACAATGGGATCCTCTGGTACATAAGGAATTAAAGCTAATGCCTCTGCTGCCGCAACCTCCTCCTCTGCCACATCTCTGTCCACATCCATCACATCCTCCTCCCTAACCACCTGCTCTGTCTCATCCTCCCCACCTACTGGCTACTCCCTATCCCCCTGCTCCTGTCGTTCCTCACAGTCCTCCACAATCTAGTGAACCCAGAATCGTCTTGCCTCTCCCTGTCTCTCAACCATGAATCGACCTCATGGCAACCTCCTCTCCTCCTCTAGGGCTGCTCTAACATCCTCATCCCCTTCGCTCTCTGGCTCTTGACGATCCTCGTGACTCTCTGCAGTCAGCTGAATCTGCAACCGCCGTGGCTGACCATGTCATCCTACCACAAACTATCTCCTCCCCTCCTCTGCAACATCCCTCGCACCTACCACCTCCACATCCTCCATATCATCTACATCCATCACCTCCTGCACCCTCTGCTCCCCTTGGGCTCTCTGTGGCTGCCCCCTCAACCGCTGCCGACCCTCTCTCCAGCCTCGTCTCTTATGTCTCCTCCTCCTCCTCCCTGCTCTGCCTGCCTGCTCTCTCTCATCCCACTCCGGCTCCTCATATCCCCCCTCGTCTACCACTACCACCTCTCATCGCTACTGCTCCCCTCCTCTCCTCTCCCTCCATGGTCTCTACTCCTCCGCTGGTCCGGCACCCGCTACCCTCAAAATAGGCTGAACAGAAGTAATCCTCTCCCATAACCTATTCTGGAACCACCTCCGGTATTGCTCGGTCACCACTGGCACCTGCTCTCCTCCTGATCTTCCTAGATAAGCCACCTATCCTGCTACCCTCCATGATGCCCTGGCTGTCACTGGTGCTATGCGGCCTCCCCATGGTAGCTCTCTACTATACCGCTGGAACAGGATGGGCGCCGTCAAAAAATCCTATATCACCCCAAACTGTCTTAGCACTATGTCTGGTCGATGAGACTCTACTATGCGCGGTAGAGTACCAATAATAAAACACCGGCTCATAAAATACCCCTCATGACTCCTCGTATCTGTCCATTCCCTAAACTGACGCGCCCTATATGGCTGCCACTCTATGTCCCTCGAACGCAGATCATAAAATGCTCTCCTCCACCCCTCCATCTCCCCCTGCATCTCATAGCGAAAAACCCAACCTCTCTCCTCCCCATACTCCCAAGCCACGGGCTCACGATCGTCTCTTGTTCTCCTCCTCACCACTACTAGCCTCGTCACGGCAATATGCTCCCACGCCCAAATCTGCAGCAGCATCACAGTGTCACACTCGCTACCTCCCGGTAGCAAATCCCGTGTATATCTCTGTATAGCTATGCCATTACACATGACCCCCACAAAAATGGTCCCCCCCGCCACTTGACAATATGGCGGATCACCTCCATATAACACAGGCTACATGTCCATCTGCTCTGATCTGGCAACAGTATCCCACTAATCATGCCACACAGGAATAACAGTAAGGCTGGCACACCCACTAATAGACACCCGTCCAAATCCAACTGCCCCTTCACCAGGGGTAACGTCACATGACCAAACAAAACTCTCAAGGTCTCTTGTAACTCCGCCCCTGTGGACACCACCTCACTCACTAACCTGCCAGCAATCAGTAGCCTTAAGATACACCACACATCCTCCAACGTCACGGTCATCTCTCCTGTAGGGAAATGAAATGTCGATGTCTCTGAGCTCCATCTCTCTATCAATGCTGTCAACATCGTTGGATGTGCTCTGACCTCTAAAAACTGAACACAGTGACCTAACCCTGTGTGATCCAACGTCACCTGATCCTCCACATTCATCGCTGCTATCGACACCGCCATCACCTCTGACTATCACTCATGCACTCGTAACTGCTCAAAGCTCTACATGCACACAAACACATTTCTCATTATTTTTTCTATCTTTTTTCTCTTTTTTCTTCCTATCTTCCCCCTTTTCTTTTTCTTTCTTTCTCCCCTCCTCTTTTTTCTTCCCCCCCGATAGGTTACCTCACGGGCCAGAAGCCGTAAGGAATTGCTCCTGAGTTGTAGTAAGTGGATTCAATACCGGGCGCGAACTCAAGGCCGTGGCGAACCACCTCTAGGCGTAATAACCGCTGAAGCCGCAAATGGGCGTAACCGCCATGGTAGGCGCTGCACCGCCTCGGTAGTAGAACCGCTGCCGCGAGCGCCGAAGGAACTACTTTTCGGCGGGCGGAACCGCCCGCAAAGAGCCGCGACCGTTTCCGGCAGGCACCACTTCTGCTGGTGGAACCGCCGCCACAGCCGTGGGCGGCATCACCGATGAGGTGGAACTACCCCTGCCTGAGGTGGCGATGTTCTGGTTTAGGGCAGCTACGCCTCCACCCCGATGAAACTATCTACCCCATTTTTCCCCTCTTTTGACCTTTTTGGCAATCTTATTTCAGACCCATTTTTTCTATTTTTCCAACTTAACAAACCTTATATGTTCAAATTTTCAAACCTATTAAAATATGTTAAAATGCATAATTTCATTAGAGGGTTTTTGTTACTCATGCTGTCCGGGCCTGTGCCCTCAACAGACAATGCATCTAACCTCGTCTCACTTCCTGCAATAATCGCTGCGAAACACAGAACCGGTCGGCAGACTGCTTCGGCCCCTTCATCAGCCTCTATTCTCCTCTCAACTACTATAGTGAAATGACTCATGTAATTTCTTTTAAACTTACCTATTTACCCCTTCCTCCAAAAAAGTATTTTTTACCTTCTATTTAACCTTTTATTCCTCCAACTAATCTCAAACTTCTCGAGGCTGTCATTTGCAAACCGTGCGTCGGATCACCTCTATTCACAAACCAAAATTGCTTAGTTTTCTGAGCTCTATCCAATGGTGTCCTTTTCTTCCTATTGAGACATCATCTGGGGACCTCCCCTTTTCCTCCCCCGACCGCCCTCTCGATGGGGCATACCCTCTTACCATTCCTCCATTCCTTTAGCCTGGTCATTGGGGCATCATTAACCTTTCCACGCTAGGGGAATCACCATCTGTCACTTCTTGCCTCATTCGCATTTTATTTTTTCTTTGAAACACTGTTATCCTAACAATATTTCAAAGAGGGGCAAAATGTAGACATCTAAATTTAATCACTTCCATATGATTAAATTTACCCCCTTTTCGTCTACCATATTAAAATATTAATTTATTAAATTAATATTACATCTTTTATCTCATACCTGTGAAGTATTTGATTTAATAATTAAATGCTTTATCTTTCACCTTCTTCTTCTCTAAATTAAATAAATACACTAATTTATTTAATTTAGTCATTTTTTCCCTTTTGATTTAAAACCAATTTAAAATTCTTCACTTTCTCTCTCCTTGTCACATCCTCCATAACCTTGCCCTAATATGAATTAATTTAATTAATTCATAATTAGGATGTGCATCCTCTTAATCAAAGATTAATGTCACATCCTCCCTACATTTGCCACTTGCCTCTAATCTTCCATTAATTAGCCTAATCCAATGTTTGTACAACCTTAATCAAGGTCATTAGCCACATTTAGCATGCCTTTTTAGTCAACCTTTTCATTTGTCTTTCTTGGTATTGACCCTTTTTCCCATGTGAATTTTAAATTCACATTTATTTATCCTAGATTCCTCTTTATATATGTGAATTTTTAATTACATTCCATCCTTCCAAGGCTTCTTTTAGAACCTTTGACTTGTCACAATCTCCACATGTGACCGTCCCACCTTTTTGGAGCCCACCTTTACCCTTCTTTAGATTCTCTGAATGTGAATTTTAATTCACATTTATATCCCCAACCACCTTTCCTTTTCCCCATGTAGATTTTGAGGAATTCCAAAATTTCTCAAATATCTTTCACTCCCACTTGGGGACAAGGAATCTTTGAGGAAATCTCCCTCACTCCCAAGGTGCTTGTCCTTCTCCACCTCATGTACCTTTTTGACACCTCACTTACACCTCATCTTCTCTTGGCCACTTCACCATCCACATGTCAAGATGTGAGGGCTTGTGGATTCTCAACCCACCATAGCCCTTCATCTTGGCCTTGTTGGATGTATCTTGACCATTGAATTCTCCACAGAATTCAAATTCTCCTATAAATACCCCCTCCTCATGGGCATTTTCAACACTTAGCCATTTTATAACTACATACTGCCAATTTTCATTCTCAATCATCCACTATCATCTAACTATCCATTCTAATCACTTTGCATAAGTTGATCTTGCATTTAGTCACTCAAGAAATCATCTAAGGAGCACACAAAAATTATCCCAAGCAAGGGCCAACCAAGGAGTCGTCAACAAAAAGGAAGGTGAAATCATTTGTATCTTGTTTTATCCATTTTACTTCTTGTCTTATCACTCTTTAGGCTAATCTTGAAGTGTCCTTAGTCTTTTATCACTTGCATTTTTAAGTTATTTTGTACATTAGAGTAGGGTAAAATTCCTAGGATCACACTATCAAAATTACATATATCTATTTTGGGTAGATTTAATTTTGAACCTTGAAAAGATAGACCTATTAAATGATTTTCTATTAGAGTTATACCCACCTTGGTGGATTTTTGAACTCCTTAATTCTGATAGTATTACTTTTCAAACCTACCTAATCCCTCATTTAACGATGTTGTAAATGGGTCAAATAAGTTATTTTTAATGAAATGTACCACTTTTTCACAATCTAGTAGAATTATTCCCTCAATTTTTGTTGGTGGACAATAAAGATGGTCATTGGTTTCCTCATTCATAAAAAAGTCCTTTGATCCTATAGATAATATGGATTCAAGTTTGTTTTTTATTTTAAACAATAGATTCCTCTTTATTAATTAAGGGAGGATAGCGAGTTGTAACCATAAAAAATTCAAAACATATGCTAAGACAAGTTTTAAAATTTATGGTTTGACTAAAAATTGACCATTTACTTAAGGAGCTTATTTTATGTCTAACAATAAATTATTTTTTAAATAAAAGGGGGTAAATTTTTTAATGGTCTAAGAAAATAATACAAATCCATATAAAAATCCCACCAGGCTCCAGGAATCAAACCAAAGAAATCAAGACACTCCTAAGAAACATCTCATATCCTCCATAACTGAGTCTTCAAGAATATGGGACAAACCCCTAGGAAGACTTCCCCATTCATCCACATTCCAAGTCCCCATCTGCTCAAACACCCATCTGGCCAAATGATCTTCCACCTTGTTCCACTCCTTAGGAATGTGAGAGAAGGTGATAGAATCCAGAACATCACTCAAAGTAATAATTTGCTTGAACATAACACCTAATTGCCAATTCACATCATCAAAATGCCTCCTATTCAACATATCAATAATAACCTAATAATCCAATTCACAAACAATCTACCTCCACCCAAAGGTACAAACACACTCCAATGCCAGTAGAATAGCTAAAGCCTCCATAAAGTTATTAGTTTGCTAACCTTTGTATATGGAAAAAAAGAATACCACCACTCTTGAACTATCCTTTCCAATACTACACACCCCAACATGCATAGGGCTACCTCTCGACAACCCATCACTATTAATATTTAGCACCCCCGAATGAGGGGGCACCAATGGCTACTTTGTTGAATTCTCTCCCTACCCCTCTATCGCTGACCAAACAACAAATCCCTCCTCCAACCAATAGAAATTCCAAAAGTATTTAGCACCCTCAAATCACTAGGGTCAACAAGAACTATGGCAATAGAAAAAGTATCCCTTTACTTTTCCTTGCTTGTTTGGGCCCTCCTTGTTAACTGAGCTTAATTTTTCCTTGTTTTAGTGTTGGAATGTGCTCTACACATTCACATTAGGTCTTGGGACCTTATGAAATAAACAAAATTAATATTCCTTATTTAGAGTGTTGTAAAGTGTTGTAACAAACTTTAATACTTTTCTATGGTTTTCATAAATAATTGGGCTTCTTTATGCTTTATTTTGCCTTATTTTACATCCACAAACCTCATTTAATGCATCTTATCAAGGATAATCCCAACATAAATCAACATCCAATAATAATTTAGGTGTTTCTAGGTTGTGTGACCTAGATTTAGTGATCTATGACTCATACGCCACCTTGGGCATATAAGTCCCACCTAGGGTTTTGGGTCCCAATCTTGATTTTACACCATTTTAAGCATTTTTGAAGTTGGTCCCATAAATTATGCCTAATGGGACTCATATGCCACCTTGGGCATATGAGTCCTGTGTGGCCAAAAATCAAAATTAATTCAACTTTTTGGTAGGATTTTATCATCCTAGATCTGATGTTAGCTTGTGGTGTTGTAATTTTAGGATTTTTTGCATAATTAAGTGTAAATACAAGTTTCTTTCACTCATTTTACACCTAGCAAGTTGAATGGGCATCCTTATATCAAAGTTGAGTTCACAAGAGAATTCAAGTGTTTACAAGAGCACTCAAGGGAAAATTATCAAACATTTTAGAGCATCATTTAAGCATCAAGCATCATGTCAAAGTCTTCATGCACCATGTTTGTCTTTTAGCTAACAATTGTGATGTAGGGTTTCATGATTCAAGCCAACATTCAATTCAAGATCTATCCTATTCAAGAAATATTCAAGAACCACACCCATTGGATTCATCTCATACATGTTTGTAGCCTCTTATTGCTAGGGTTTGGTGAGTTGCAACATCATATTTTGTTCATTCATCATTCTCTATTCCTATTTCATTTTATTTCAAGGTTTGATTACCAAAATAGGGTTTGACCAAGGTAAATCTATTTCCACTAACAAAAAAACATTTTCCCCTCTCTTTAGTGTGTGATTTGAGGGTTTAGGTTGAAGACACATTGAAGAGAAATTTTGGAGAAAGTTGTCAAAGTTGTCACCTTGCATTGGAGATACTTGGAAGACTTCTACAAGTTGTATATCAGGGTTTTGGATCCAAAAATCAATTGGAAAGCACAAAGTAGACATTGGAGACCAGATTCAGGCTTTGAAGTTTTAGAAAACCCTAACTGGACTGATGCACTAGTTTTGGCATATGAGTCCTAGTTTAGGTCAAATTTTCATGTTTTTTGTAGTTTGAGACACCCATTTTCCAGATTCCAATTTCTACACAAAAACCCAGATCCAGGACTAAATCACCTAAAATGGAATATGAGTCCTGAAAGATATTACAATTAATGTTTCCTACATTTCAAGCCTTCATTTAGTCATCTGTATATTTCTAGGTGCACACATTTTATCTTGCATCTTTCTGTTCTTATTTTCATACATTTTTAGGTCATTTAGTGAAGGATTGCATCATACTAGGTTTGAGCATTTTTATTTTCATTTCATTTATCTTTCCAAGCCCTAGCTTGGTGGTGAACCCCTCATTAATTTACAATTAGACCTTAGGGAAGCCCTATTGCAAGATCTCTTTCTCCTTTGCATTGAAATCTCTAGGGTTTCCTTTCAATGAGATATTGGAAAGTGGGTTTTGTTCTATGTCGTAAACCATATGAAAGAAAAATATCCCCTCCATTTTCAGTTGTTTCATTTTGGTGAACCTACATTTAGAAGATCAATATTCTGATTTGGAGTGCATTATCATCCTAGATCTTGCTTGCATTAACATTGCCTTAGGGTTTGCATAATTAGTTAATAGGAATTCTAGGGTTTCTAATTCTTGCATTAGTAAAAGTGCATATAGGTTGCATTTTTGTTTCTAAAATCATTAAAAATGATATAAAAACTACATTTGCATTTAGACTACACATCATACAAACTAAAAAGAATAAAAATTAATTAAAAATTTATAAAAAATTGAAAAAAATCCTCACTAGGACTCATACACCCCTCTAGGTGATTTAGTCCCAGTGAAGATTCAACACTACATTTTCTAGAATTTAAAAATCTATTTATGTGCTCCTCTTTACTGTGATAACTTTCTATTTCAGTTTATAGAGTTTCTATTATATTAATTTCATTGTACTCAGCTTATATTGCATTTAGTATCCTATGCATGAGTATTTGGTGTTCGATTGCAAATACTACAGTGAGATGAAGTTCAAGACTCATGTCATCCCACTATAGAAAAATCGCCATGGATCTTGGGTTTTCTAGCTCTTTCACTCCTAGTATTGACACTAGTACACTAGGTATGGACCATACTGTCAACAAATATGTGCCTTCAAGTAGTGTGATGCATGATAAAACAAGGATTGATAGTGTTCTACAAGAAAACATAATTCAAATTCATGAATACTTAGCAAACCTACAACAACAAGTGAAAAATGATAACATTTCAACTACTTCCATCCCTACCATGGATAACATTCATCACATGTTGGAAAGTGAAGACATATTTGACCTTGTGAGAAACATAGTTCAAATCTTCAAAAAATACTTCCCCTAAACCATTAGTAGTCCTTTACCTACGAACAATGTCACAAGCCAAGGAGGAATTAAAATTCCTCCTCCCACAACCATTGCCTCTATTCCTACCTATACCAACCCTCAAGTTACAACAATGATGCAACCTACTAGTAATGTGATTCCTCCTTGGGTATTTCCACTAGCATCCCTAGTACCTTTGTGGCATCACACATCATATCTCCTACCACGTTACCACCTATAAGCATTCCATTCACTTGTCCCTCGAACACATACACCCCTTCACCTTTTTCACCTCCATCTCATAATACAAGCAATGACCCTCTCATAAATCAACTCTTCCAAACCATTTCATCCCTTCAAGAGCAAGTTTCCACCATCAACAAAAATCAAAATAGCCCACCTACATATTATGTCAAAAGTAGTCCTTTGTCCTTGGAGATATTGTGAACACCAATGCAACAAGGTGTAGAGGTGCCTAGATTCAAGAAATATGGAGGGAAAGGGGATCCTTCTAACCATGTTTCCACCTATACCACCTTATGTAGTGACTTTATTCTTAACGATAAACTCTTGGCTAAGCATTTCCCTAGGTCCTTGAAAGATACTGCCTTAGAATGGTTCTCTTCATTACCGAAAAAATTAATTCATTCATTCAATGAACTTTTTGAGGCTATTATAAACAATTTCCAAGTGCATATGACCCCTAACATAACCTTGCCAGACTTGATGACATGTAAGCAAAAAGAAGAAAATATTACTGACTTTATTTCACACTATCAATCACTTTATTACCAAATCAATTTCAAGGTTCCCGATCGAATTTGCAAAGTAGGATACAAGATAAACTTACCATGATGAAATTCCCCTCCTTCATTCACTTGTGTACTTCCCTTCGTGATTATCAAAATTTGGTTAGTAGTCATCATGCAAAGTCCACTTCTAGCCAAAATGAGAAGTCTGAGTTTGTAAACCAAAATAATTCTCAACCTTTTAGAAAATAGAATAAAGGTTTCCTTCAATTCAATCCTCCTCAACAAGCAAATCAAAATGCTAATAACCAAGTAGCTATTGTTAAAGTCACGATACCCTTTAGCTATGGGGACTTGAAAAGATAATTCATTCCCTTACCCAATACACTTCACAACATAATGACACAACTCTTAGAACAAAATATGATCACCTTTCCTCCTATTAAAACTCCCAATTCTAATA
>VDFB02137091.1:0-57072 GCA_007258455.2 Sequoia sempervirens | reverse complement strand
CTACGTAAAGTACAAGACTAGGGGAAAGGGATAGCCAAAATTGGCTCTTCCTATAGTTCAACAACCAGCTACCTCCTCTTCTCCAAAAGGAAAGGAGAAGCTTGCCTCCTCTCAGGCTGAATCATCCACTCCCCTTTCTTGAGAAGAGTATTGGATAAGTAAGCCTAGCTTTTACCTGTTGATTCTGATGATACCTACTTGGCGTAGACCCAAGATATCGAATCTCCATGATGAGCATCCTGGACCTTGGTATTATCTGTATGGTAGAAAGAAAGGTTCTTGAAGGGAATTTGATCTGTGGTCTCCTACCGCTCCTGCTCCCAAAGCAGTAAATGGGAAGAGGCACACTACCGAGGCACTTGAGCTGGCCCCCCTTGTTGCTTCCCAACCTTCTCCTCCTGCTCCCATTCAGGAGTCTATTCCTCCACTGGAAACGGTTGTGGTGGACACTCCCATGGCTAAGCAGGAGCCCTCCATTCCTTCACAGCCTCCATCCTACAGTTCCTTTACAGAGGAAGGAAGAGGAGATGACCACCCCTACTTCAAGGCCTCATGCAATGCCCTCCTCTCTCCTCCCCTCTACTTCTGTTCAATCTAGCTCTGCATCGCTTCTGGCTTCCATTGTGAGTATGAATGCACCTAACCCTAAAAAGGTGCAGGTGTTCATCACTCCTTCGGTCAATCCACCTTTGTTGATGTCTATTCCAGATTTCATGCCTTTCCCAAAACCTGTAGATATGATCAACATTTTGGTGGTGTCTACTGCATTTTTCTCCTCCTCTTCTTCTGCACCTCTCACCTTGTCTTTGGGGATTTCACATCCCCTGACGAAGCAAAAAGTGGAGGGTAGTTCTTCCAGCAACAAGGAACATAAGAGGAGCCCACCTTCTCCATAAGGTGGTCTCGTGTTGACTTGTTCTATCCTAGTGATAGAACCAATACTGACTACCCCTGAGATCGTCACTGCTCCCAAATCATTTGATGATCCTAGTGGTGAATCTCAGGCACAACCTTCTACATCCATCAAGGTTAAACATGGCACTCCTATAAAGTGCATGTTTAACTGTGAATGATTTTTTTCCCTTGTAAGTGATCTTCGCAAAGTTGATGACCTTAGCTCCATAAGATCTCGGTGGAGAGGACCTTACGAGGGCCTCTTCCTTGGCCCTTGTTGTGGGAGGGTCAGAAGCTCCTCCCCTTAACATCCCTCCACTATAGGCCCATCCTCCTTCCCCCTATGATGATGTAGAATAGATGTGTGTGTTGTGATGTGTCTGCACCATGATCATGCTATGTGTGCCTAGATGAACCTTTTCACCCTTGTTGGTTCTTGGATACAGGCGTGGTTTTTGTTTCGTAAACCTTCTTCTATTTGTATCATCATTCTTCCATGTTTGTGATTTTTTTTTGATAAATTGGGGATGATGCAAAGTTTTGGGGGCATTTAGGATTCCCATCCATGTTGACCCAATTTTTTATTTTTTATTTTTCTTCTCATGCATTCCTCACATGGTCTAATATAGTATGGGGTTGATGATAGTTCATTTTATATACTATTACTATACTTATATATATATATATTTATGAGTAGTTCTAACTGTGAAATATCAGGCTACCCCTATGCCCTTTGTTCATAATGTTTCTTTTCATTTTCATTTTATATTTCTCTCTTCTTTACTTGAGTTTTCCCTTTAATGTGTGAAAACTCCATTTCTTTTAACATTTCAATTTTTAGAAAATGCATTCATGGCCAACAAATATTTTCTTGAAAATACCCTCAAACTCTTTCAAGAATCACATTCTCAACTTGAAACCCTAATAGAATGTCTTTCCTTCATCAGGGGTTCACAGAGAAAGGACTTGAGAACCTTCCTCTAAGGTGGGAGCAGCTTTAACCTTCCCCTTGCGTGGGGGCATATTCTTCCTTTCAAATTCCTTGATGAAGTGAACATCTTTCAAAAGGAGTCCTTGATGATGAATTGATTCAAAAAAGAAAACATCTACTTTCAAACAGCGCGTCCTTTGAGTGAACCCCTTCTTCACACTGGGTTCCCAAGGGATTTCTTTGAAATTTTTCCAACTTTTTGACAGTCTGTGTGATTTTTCACTTATTTTCCTACATGGCCACTTCTTGACATGTTCTATTTGTGGGTAAACATGTTGCTTTGTAGGTGTGCCTGTGAAGCTACTTTTTGACTCTGTGGAGTTCTCTTTCCTGGGTTTTCTCCATGTGAGAGATCCTAGGGGATACCTCCCTGCAAGTCTGCGGGCCTGTAGGGCACTTCCTTTAAGCTTCCTCCGCGTGAGAGATCTTGGGGGTCATTCCCTTGTAGGTCTGTGGGTCTATAGGGCACTTTCTTTGGGTTTCCTTCATGTGAGAGATCTTGGAGGACACCTTCCTTACAGGTTTATGGGTTTGTAAGGTGCTTTCTCAACTTCTTCCATGTGAGAGATCTTGGGGGATGCCTCCTTGCAAGTCTATAGGTGTGTAAGGTGCCTTTCTAGGTTTCCTTCATGTGAGAGATCTTGGAGGAAACCTCCCTTGTAGGTTTGCGGGCCTATGAGGCACTTACTTCTCAAGGCTTCCTTCATGTGAGAGATCTTATGGGTTGCCTCCTTTTAGGTCTGTGGGCCTGTAAGATGCTTTCATTCTTTAGCTTCATAGTTATGTGGGGCTATGGAGTCCTTATCTTGTCCTATACTCTCGAGATCGCCAGATTGAGGTTTGTTTCCTCGATGGTTCAAGTATACGCTTCTAACCCTACTACCCTTCTGATCTACTTTACCGAAGCACTCATCAATATTTGTGCTCGCTAAAGTGGGGGAAAAATGTATAGGAGTGAATTTCTACCCCTTATGCAAATTCCCCTTTTACCCTTCCTCACTTTAGAAAACCAAATTTGAAGGCTAAAATCCACATAAGTTTATTGCCTTCATTCCACTTGGCATCTATTTTGTGTGTTGATAGAAGAATAATTGTCAGGGATGCTCGCGTGACGTGCAGACGCCCGTGCACATGCTTACATCCCTGATAGATTCCCACATTTGAAGCCAGTAGAGGCGTTACACTTACCATTGGAGGTCAATTTGTAACGTCCCTCTTCAACCCACCAACCTAAATATGGCCGTTACTCTCATTTATCCTTCAAATTCACTCTTCCTTCATGCATTTCATCCTTTTAAGCATTCAACCGATCCTTCTACACAATTGTCTTGCATTTTCAAGAATTCTAAGTAGAACTTTGGAACTCCATAGTAGCAACAACAACACTCCATCAACTCCGTAGAGCAAGTGTGGAACAACACTATTGTAGCAGGGGCTTGAGTCCTCTCTTTTTCTCCTCCATTAGCTTGTGAACTCTTGGTGGATGTGGTAAGCATTTTCACTCCTCTCCTCTACAATTTGGTGGAGTAGCACTTTATTGATTTGTAGTGTTAGTGTGCTCTTTACTTTCTTTCCTTCTTTATCATATATTTCTCCATCATTGCAAATCTTGGCTGCCTGTGGAGGTGGAAACACCAAAACAAAGGTCTGATTGACGTAGGCCCCTATACAAACCCCCAACATTTTTTCCTTTGTCTTGTGTGTAGGTGGACGTGCATTTGGAGCTAGCTGGTGAACGAGTATCTTTGTGAGATCATTCTTGCCACCTTAACTCTCATATACTTGTTTTATCATATTCGTTTATATCTATCCTACTTTATAACTCTATTTTGGCACTTTGGAAGCGATTAGCTAGGTTGTCAACTCATTTTCTGGAAGTTCTCATTGTACTTTTGGTCCTTTGGTCATACGGACACCAACGCACCTGAGAGACACTACCATGTCGCGTTGTCATCCCAGAACTACGCTTTCATCCTTGGATAGAGAGCTTCCTAAGGTATAGTGTGGGACCCAAAAACTAGCTCACCTAGCCCCATCTTGGATCTCGAGTCTACATAGTGGTCGAAGGACCTTATAGTCCTCATCCTTCCTGTCCCTTATTTCAAAACACCCCTTTAAGTTGAGGTAAGTTAGGGTAACCTTCCACTCTTGTCTCTCCATGACCTGGGGCCTTGAACATGGTTGGTCCCCCTCTCTTATGTCTACAAACTAACATTCTCAAATGGTTGGTGGAAGCGTATTTTCTTGACAATAAATATGGCTTCCCTAGTAGGTATGAATTATGTTTCATTTGTTTTCTTTTAATTTATTATATTTTACAAAATCATTCTAGGTCATTTAAGTCTAATTGCTCAACTGGCTATGAATAGAAACAATATTAATTATATGTAACGAAAAAATTTTCCATGCAGTGTTGATTCTTCTTTCCAATTGTGCCTTCTAGGATAATAGCCTATTAATATACTAACTAGGCTTTAATAGAGACAAGCTTAATGGAATGTGAATGATGAATATCACCCTTTTTCTATGGACTATTTATTTTTTCAAAAGCTCACATTAATGCTTTATTTGATCATTTAGCTTCATTGGTTAGGAAATTATGCCTAGAGGATCACAATCGGTTGGGCACAATCAAGTGTCCTTTGACATATTTATTTCTTGCAGGAAAACCTTATAGATAAATCACTACCTATAGAGCAGATAATGGAATGAGTCACTAAAGCTATTTACAATAATTCTAATTGCTACCTTCCACAATATTCAAAATTCTCGCTCTCGGTTTCTTTTTATCTTAAATGCTACCTTCCATTGTAAAGTATTTGTCTCTTTAATATTGATTGAATGCATTAGGTGATTGTAAAGTCTTTGTTTTTTGTTCACATTAACTTCAAACTTTGGGTGTAGTTACTTTGATTCTTATGAGGGAAATCTTTGCAATATCTATGGTTGTCGATTTAGTAAAGATTTGACACATTTTAGAGGGAGACTTCAAGGACATCCCTTGACTCGCCATTTCATGAATGATATAATATTTCTTCACAAATAATTTTGAACACACATTCATTTATCACATTTTAGATGATATGCTTGGTTAATGTTGATTGATGTAGGACTCCAAAGTCTATGTTTTTTTTTCAAAACTTTGAGCATGCATTCACTTATCACATAGCAGTAATTGTAATTTAAATTCTTTTTAAATAACATTAAGTTGTGGCATTTGAAGAGGAGGTCAAGCCTTTTAATAAGGCAATGGTTGCTAAAATTTGGCATACTCTTTAATGAGTATGAAGGCGCCATATTCCAGTTGAAAAATATTTTTTAGTTTTGAATGACATTCATAGTGGTAAAGGAATGTTTGTTGGGTGTGAAAATAATTGTCTATTAATGCTATTTTCATTATTTAAAACCATGGCAAGATGATTCGAGAGGAGCCATGTATTTTGGGTAGTGTATTCTAAAAATAGTTTATAGTTTAATGAGTAATGGGGGCACACCTTTTAGAGTTGGTTAATTATTCATTCTAGAGACATTCTTCATTAATGAGAATTAAGAAAGTAGGTCGCGACTTATACTAGGAGCTCTTTCTTTTCTTTGGAGGTTTATTCTTTTGGCACATAGGAAGGGGAGCGAGTTTATAATTATTGAAAGATTCTCTATTACTGGCCACAACTTAAGAGAATTACAATTTTCTTCTGATATATGAGCACATGGTAAAGATTGAATGAATATATAGAGCTTTATTTACCACATGCTAGATTTTTTTATTTATCATAGAAATTAATGACTAAGAATATTTTACAAGTTATTTGAAGATTTTATTGAGTCATAATTTCATCGAATAGAATTCATGTGCCTTGACAACTCTTTTTTATTTTCTTTCTTTAAGAAGTTTCATCAAATAGTTGACATTCCTTGTGCATACTTCTATAGTTTTTCAAGGGGTGCATAAATCTTATTTGTGATATCTTTGAATGTTTGCAAGTTTGCATAAAGAATCAATGGCATTGGAATTGGACATTGGAATTAAGCAATTACAAGCAGATTTGAGTGAAAAAAAGTGGGCATTGAACTTAAAAAATAATTTTTAAATGCTTATTGTAATAGCCTAGAGCATTCATTGTTGCTTTTGTTTTTTGTTTTATGACAACTCACTTTATTTTGGGTTAAAATTTACCATTGATTTGATCTTTTCAAGTTGGTTAAAATTGAACTTAGAAATTTACTAGACATTGCTTTGTGGGATTAAATTGAACAAAACAACTCACTTAGTTTGGGGCTTAAAATGAATTCACCATTTATTTAATGGTTAAAATGAACAAGTATTTGAATTGTGTGATCTTTTCTTTGACACACCTTCAATACGTATCCTCTCCCCTTGCGCTTCGTGCATTCTTGGGTGAAGAGAAACACTCAATGTGTTATTTTCTTTCTTTTGTGCATTTGAGGTGTGTATCCTCTCCCCTCGCACCTTTTGGTGATCTTGGGTGATGAAAAACACCTTGATTCTTTTTTCACATTTGTTTTCAAGTCAAAGTTTTACCTTTAGAAGGGCCTACCTCCCAACTTGAGAGAGGGAATGACCCAAAGTGATGCTTTCATATTAAGTCCACTATATAAATGAAATGGTGGTGATGAAAGTCATCAACCAGCTGATGTGGTTGTCCCATACCAACAAGTTCCACCCTTAGTGTCTATGTGACATGTCAAAATCTCTTCTTAGGAAGATACTAGGAGGCCTCTTGATTGAGATAATCTTGAGCTAATCTTGTCACATGTATGGCATTAGTATTTTTATCCTGAATATTCAAACTAAGAAGCAACCTCTTTTAGTGACCAAAAACCTTTATGCGTGCTGGTGTAGGAATGGTCATTCCGAAGCCGCCCCACATTTGTACTATTCAAAGTTGAAACAAGAAAATCCTTAGATCTCTAGATCTTCAGGATTTTGAGATTTGGTGGTCCTGAGAAGTGTGTCATGGAGGGGAGCCAGTGTTTCCAAATCTCTAGTTGTTCACTTTGTCTTAGTGTTTGAAGAAATCCAAGTGGGGACTTAAAAAGTAGTATTTCTACAACCTAGGATTGTGCATTTTGTAAGTCAGTTAAACACATTGCTTGGTTCTCAAACATTGAAACAAACATTAACAAATCATCAAAATTTCAAACCCTTTAGAAAGAGTGAATATCTTTGAAGGGTCCAATTATTATTTCCTTTCCCTAGGGATTTTATCCTTAGAGGCTTCTAAATATTCGGGCTCATATCTAAATTTACTCTTTTCAAAGTCAACCTAGCGAAACTATGGCCTTAACTCTTTGATTTTCACATAATGGACCTTGTGGAATGAAAAGGAGCTAAGACATAGACATTTAGTTTGGAATTTAAACAAGATGAGTTGATGTGGTAAAAAGAATCCATGTAATCAAGATAAAAAGACAATTGAACCCTACACATGTATTTGTCTTCATGATTTCCCACAAAGTCAAAATTCCAAAGCAAAGGTCTACTCGCTGTCATTTTAAACCTAGGTGTCATACTCAAAAATCTATAAGGAGATACATTAGAAAGTGTAACCTAAGACAATACCACAAGATAAGGGTATGTGTAGGATCATCATGGAAAAAAAGGCCTTAAGTGGCAAAAAATTTAGAAAAATGAGAGTTAGGTAACTTGACGTAAAAATTTGAATAAGTTATCTATATTATTTCAAAAATATGTAAGAATAGAATTTGTAGCAAATTGAATGTAGTTTCTAAACTACTAGGTTTACTTAAAAAAAAAAACTATTTGGTGAAAATTTGAAATTTCAATGCAGTAGTACTTAAATTTCAGGGAAAAAATAAGTAGGTGTTTGTATGACCACCCTAACCACAATAAAATAATAATATTTTTTATAATTTTAGATGTAAGTAGAGGACTGATGTGATGTATATTTTTTGTAATTTTTTTTTTTTTAAGTAAATAATTAATTATGAATTTTTATTACAAATTTTAAAAAATATAAAAAATCATATGTCTGACCACCTTAACTTGGTCAAAACTTCATGAAATTCATTTTTTTTAATCCTATAGTATGCAAAGCATAGAATATATGCATGTTTTAGATTCAAACAATGTGATACTTTTTGAAAGCTATAGATGTTTTTCAATCAGCCTATCAATCAGGACTTAGTCATAATTCAAATAGAAAATGAATAATAAGTATTTACTAAATTCAAAGTAAAACATAATTTATATTGGTGGAAAGCTGAGAATCTCCTTTAAAAACCCTTTTCTTTTCATTAATTTTAGGTAAAAAAAAAGTCGTCGGCCACATACCCTACACATACCCATCATATTGCCACTTTTTGGACCATCATGATCTTGCACATACCTATAATCAAGAAGGTAACAAGTTCTTATAGACTTATTCTTCTCAACAATCCAAAAATATATGCTAAATATGAACCCTTTGATTTTTTAAGCACTTTATAGGGAATAGCATGTTCTTCAACACCTTGGTCTTGTAAACAAAGTTCTTCTAGGTTCATCTAGGGTCAAAAAAACACCTCCATTCATCAAAACATTCACCAAAACCCATCTCACAAACAACTTTTTAGAACTTTGAAAAAATCATCTATACTAGAATTCTAGTAAATCATTAGATCAAAATCAAAATCATCTTGTTTGGCTGAGTGTATGGGAATGAATTCTTTCTCACACATTTAGTTAAATTAGCAACCCTTTAGACAAGTTCATCACAAGATCACATCTAACATCTTGGGATCTACAAGTCCATTATCCAAATCAAACCAATCAAAATAAAAAAATCCTAAAGTCTAGTGGTCATCCAAAGTTCTCAAAAGTTCAAATGTCCATATCATTGACCCCTCATTTATCACATCATCCTTTGACCTTAAACACATCCTAGATTTTCTTTTTATACCTACAGTTTAAATCAACCAAAGGAGTTCAAGGTTCATCCCTCGTATTCCTAAAATTTGATCCCAATTCTATGGTCCAAACAAGGTCACAACACAAGAAGATCATGGAGAATTTTTTTTTTTTATCAACCTCAAGTGATTAAGTCAAACAACAACAAAATTCAACCCTAGGGTATCTATCAACCCTCCACCTAATCCCCCTCAACTACCACAAGATCCTGAAGAGGGAGGTTATCAAGTGGAGGATGTCACTAAAAATTCCCAAGAGATGTCCCAAGATTAAATACCTGAACTAGTTCAAAATCCCAAAACACACAAACTTGTTAACATGGTCATGAGACTCAACCCCACCCAATACATGTTGGCATTGGAAAAAGAAGGGGTTAAACTCCCTTCCAATTTTAATGTGAGCACTATTGTTGAACAACCTTTGGGGAATATACCACAAACATCGTTCAAACCTTCATTTCCAAGCATCATCCAACAAATTAACCAATCATCATCATCTCATACCCCAAATCAACCTATGATCACAAAGGGAAGTTCATTACTCCAATCCCTTCACTTACATCCACTTGTCAACAACCAAAATTTGGAGGCCAACATAGTGTTGGGTATGCAAAACACCATCCCACAAGATCCTAAGCAACCATATGTACCACTCATCTTCCATGATACAAAAAAATCATCCACTTTTCTTGCTACCCCCACACACTCCATTGATACACAATGCTGCAATCCCAACATCTCACAAGGAAAAGTGGACTTATTTGGACAAGTTGGTACTTTCAATGCATCATCTTTCCTTCCACAAGGTAACATGTCACAAATTTTCCCTCCATTCCCTATCTTGACATCATCATCCACACTAATTCAAGGTATACAAAAAATACTTTCATTAAACACATCAATCCAAAAACAATCAAATCAAGTCAACACCTTGAACATAAATCAAATCAACACATCCATCATCCCAAATACTCCAAACACACCACTGATATCGCAACACCAAGTGGCATCAACCCAAATCTCTCAACCAATCAGTGTATCATCTACAACACCTCAAACATCCCTAAATCTAGTCTCACAAGGACTAATCATATCAAATACCAATCTGAATCCACCATCTACTACTCAACCCCTCGCTATCACTCCACAAATACCTCAAAAACCTCCTATCACATTGTCTCACACCATCCCACAAAATCCACCACCTCCACCTCCAAATCCAAATATGACAAGTCAGTACAATATCACATTACAAGCAGTGCAGCAATCTTACCAAAAGGCCTTACAGCGATTTCAAGGCCAACAAGATCAAGCTCAAGCACAAGCTCAAGCCCAAGCACAAGACAAGCATTACTACAACAACAAGAAGCCACACAATAGGCACAACAAGCAGCACAAGCCCAAACACAAGCTCAAGCTCAAACTCAAGCCCAAGTGCAAGCTCAATACCAAACACAACGAGTGCAAGTGCAATCCTTGTTACAATAGCAAACCTATCAACAAGCTTTACAACAACACGCACAACAACAAGAGTTGATAGTACAACAACAACAAACAACACAACAAAAGGCCCAACAATAGGTGTTATTATCTCAATAACAACAAGAAGAAGCTCGACAACAAGCATTGTTGGCACAACAACAAAAACAAGTATAACAACAAGCGTTGCTTGCACAAAAAAACTTCCAGCAACCTTTCACAAACATGCATCAAAATGCCTTGAACCCAAACATGTAGGCCACCTTGTTCTTCCCCCAACAAACCACACCATCCCAAAACATGCACTTCCCACCACCTGATTTGGAAAATGACCTCTCCATGCAAGTCAAGTTGCTCTCGCAACAAATATAGAACATACAATTAGGAAAGACAAAAAAATGACACACACAATGTAATCTATGCCCCTATCTATTTGATAGAAGTATTGCTATGGTTCCATTCCTAGCAGGCTTCAAAATACAAAAAATTGACAAATATCGAGGAAACATAAATCTTGAGGATCACATCAGAGAATTCCTATCTGATGCTACTCTTCCCCCAAAGCTTGGTTGGCCCAGTGATGGAATGGTTCTCTTGCTTACCCCCTAGAATAAAAAAGTTCCAAGAAATTGTGGACTTTTTCATAGAAAGCTATTCATTCAACTTAGGCATGGAAGTGAGCTTAGAGGAATTATCTAGCCTCAAAGAAGCTAAGGGAGAGACATTTGCAGCTTTCTCACAATGATGAAGATCCAGGGCTAGCAAAATCAAATGGACCATGCCAGAGGAACAACAAATTGGAACCATCATCTCCAACCTTGAAGGGAGCTTGTGCTTACATCTAAAAATGTAATGCATCACAATATATGACCAACTGATCCCCAAAGCCCTTAACATTGAAAGAGCCCTTATAGCACAAGGGGGCACACCCATGTACCAAGACAATAGACCATCGACAAGCTACAATGCCAAACCTCGCACATGGGATAAAAATAAAAATGTTACCAATAATAGTGTCATTGATGCCAAAGTTGTTATTAGTGCTTCAAGGAAAAACAAACAAACATACCCACAAAAGACTCATCAAATCAACATGCAGCAACCCATTCATCAAAACACCCCATCACAACAACAACCAAATAACTAAATGGTCAACAATGTGAACGCTGAAGGAGGACCACCCCCAAGGAACAAATATCCATCGAAATAGAAGTATACACCATTAGGGGAACCCATTGAGTCTGTTATGCAACAATTAGTACAAGAAAACCTCATCGCCCTCCCTATCTATGAAAATTATCAAGAACCTCAAGTCAAACCCCCATGGTATAATAAGAATCACCTTTGTGATTTCTATAAGATCAAGGGACACACAACAACTAGTTTTATGAGGTTAAAAAATATTATCCAAGACCTCATTGATGACAAAGTTATAACCATTGAACAACGAGTAGGAAACCAAGATCTCAAGATATACATGAATCCAAAGCCAAATCATAACAAAGGGAATAAGAATGGTAAAGGAAAGAAGTACAACAATGTAAACCATATCTATCACCATGTTGTAGCATCATTATATGAGTTTGTAATGGTCGTCAACATAACAGGTCCCAGAGCAAAGGGTGGAGTCGCCACACGTAGTGACAAGATTACTATCTCAGGACATTCACCATCACCTAGGGCCCCACTTGCTAATCTGAAATCTAACCCTAGGTAGTAGCTGCAACATCTTAGAACAAATAAAAAATACCCCCGCCCAAATCTCCATCATGGAGTTGCTTAAAATATCGCCTGCACATAGGGATATTCTAGAGAATTCTTTGTCCACATCCTTCGTTCCCAGGGATATTGATGCAGACCAATTTCAAGCTATGGTCAGACACATTACTACACCACATCTCCTTACATTTTATGAGCATGATCTCTCGACCCAAACATTGCATACTTATGTACTCCACCTTGAGGTTTTGGTCCATAAGAACAAATTCAAATAGGTCCTGGTGGATGAAGGTGCAAGCTTAAATATTTGTAACTTGCAGCTAGTAAAAAGTCTAGCCTTCTCTTAGGATGTTATCAAAAAATGAAAGGGGATAACCATCAAGGCTTATGATGATCAAGAGTGGGTTTTTGTAGGCACCATCCAACTCCCCATTCAAGTGGGGCTAGCCATAATGGAAACCACTTACCAAGTTCTTGATCTTGAGCTTCCTTACAATATTCTCCTAGGACATCCATGTATCCATGGAATGCAAGCTGTCACATCTACATTCAACCAATGTGTAAAATTCCCTTACCAAAATCAAGAAGTCACAATCCATGGCAATCTCAAACCCTTCTATTAATGCAAAAATATGGAGGGGAAGTATTACAAGATTCCCCAAGTCCCAAAAATGATGAGGGACCCACATCCCCTTATGTCGATCCATCCACCTTAGCATCCACCTCTAAGACAAAGAAACTTACCATTCAAAATGTCCCAGATGTCAAGGTTGTAATCCAAGATAATAGGTGTGGGGACTATAAATTGAAGAAGAGTGCCTTTGTGATAAGAGAGTTACCTCAATCTCCTAAGTCTCATGGAAAACCATAGCCAATCAACATAACATATTTGACCTTCAAAGTAGAGCCTAGCACCTTCAAAAAATTAGGAGAACTAAGAAAAGAGGCGGTTGATAAAAAGGATGTATCAAGCCTGTTGTATCAAGATGAAAGAATCGTACTTGATCTTCCCATGGAAGACAACAACAAAGATCTATAGTTAATGTTTTGATGGGGCTAAGACTAAAATGAGAAGCTCAAGAAAAATGACAATGTCCTGTTAGAACCTATCATTCCTGAGAAGTTCCATATGAATCTTGACCCCGGATGTACCCCTAAGAAGATAACCATACTTGGAAAGGTTGTTATGGTTAAAATAGTCAAATCTTCCCTGTTGGTACTCATATCACTCAGTAGTCCCTTTCAGGATCCCATCTCTAATTTACCCATACTATTTGAGGATTTCTCTCTTTATATGATCACCACCATGTCTTTTGAGTCAAATATCCAAGCTGTCAAACTAAAACTCATTTACCACCAACTCTTGATTGTGACCAACAAGGACCATCGATATTAGATATGTTAAAAAATGATGAGGCTCTCTTAGAATTCATGGGACTAAGTGATAATCTACTATATGGAGATCACAAAGTAGGGTTTTATATAGAGTTGGATACGTATGCATACTACGAGGAAATGATTGAATCTCTCAATCACAAAATAGAAAATCTAAGAGTAACGTATAGATCGTTAAGTGAAAACCATGCTATGGAACTTTCTGATCCCAAAATAGTAAAATCTGATTGTGAAAACCTTTCTAAGATGCAAAAGGATGAGGGATTCAATCTTCCCCTTAGTTCCATCCATCAAGATAAATCAATAGTCCTAGCAAAGAAGTGCAACCCAGTGAACTTAGGAACTAAAGAGACCCTGCACATCACTTTTTATGCCGAGTCACTTTTGACAGAGGAGTAAGAAAATCTAGCAACATTCCTAAAAGAAAGGAAAGTGAAATTTTCATGGAAATACGCCCACATGCTAGGCCTTGATCCAGAAGTGGTGGTCCATCATCTAGCATTTTATCCAAAGGAAAACTTGTGAGAATAAAGTTGAGAAAGATGCATCCGTAGATCACCCTACTCGTCAAATTTGAGCTATAAAAGCTCCTTGACACTGGATTCATCTAACCCATTGATTATCCAGAATGAGTTTCCAACCTAGTACCTCTTTCCAAGCCCACTGGGGGCATCCAAATATGCACCGAATTCAGAGATCTAAATAAATCATGTACTAAGGATGATTTCCCCCTCCCCAACATAGATATGATTGTAGATATAATAGTGGGCCATGAAATTCTATCATTAATGAATGGATTTTCAAGCTATAACCAGATTATGATTGCAAAGGATGAACAACATAAAGTAACCTTCACTTGTCCATAGGGAACCTATTGTTGGAATATGATGCCATTCAGGCTAAAGAACACTAGAGCCACATATCAAAGGGCTATGACTTTGATCTTTCATGACATGATCCACAAATGTGTAGAAGACTATGTGGATGACATACTAGACAAATCAAGAAAACGTCAAGACCATATATCGACATTGGGCCCAATATTCAATAGACTATAAGAATATAAGGTATGACTCAGTCCCAAGAAATGTGTCTTTGGTGTAATTTCCAGAAAACTCTTAGGATACATTGTATTAATGAGGGGAATCAAAATTGATCCTGCTAAAGTCAAAGCAATCCTCGACATGGAAGCACCATAGACACTAAATCAATTGAAGGGTTTACAAGAAAGGCTTAAATCAATCAGAAGATTCATAACATAGTTGGCTGATAAAACCATCCCATATTCTCATCTACTCCACAATGAGGTAGCATACAAGTGGGAAAAAAAATGTGATCAAGCATTTAATCAAATCAAGCAATACTTTTTAACACCACGGGTCCTTAGACCGCCAATCTAGAAAAAACCACTGATCCTATACATATCAGCTATAGCAGCAGCTCTTGGTGCTCTTCTAGCTCAACATGATGAAACATGAAAAGAGAGAGCTATCTACTACATCAGTAGAAGCTTAGTGGGACACGAGCTAAAATACGCGCTCATTGAGAAAGCTCACCTTGTAATAGTGTTTGTCTCACAAAAATTTAGGCACTACATGCTCACTCATCGAATTAAGTTCATTACTAAGATTGATACCCTCAAGTATCTCCTATCCAAAGAAAATATGATAGGGCAGATGGCCAAATGGGTGATGATATTGATAGAGTAAGACATTGAGTATGTGGAACAAAAAGCTATTAAAGGACAAGAAATTGCAAATCAATTGGTTGAAGCTCCCATATATGTAGAAAAACCATTAGTATCAGAGTTTCCAGATGAGTCAATCTTCAACCTAAATGTTGCAGACCATTGGAAGGTATATTTTGACAAATCATACACACAGCATGGGTCAGGAGCAGGAATCCTCTTCATCACACCACAAGGGGATTGTATTCCTAAATCATAGAGGTTGTCTTTCCCTTGCACCAATAACATTATAGAGTACAAAGCTGTTATTATAGGACATCGAATCACAGTACAATGGAAAATCATTGCATTCAAGGTCTACGGAGATTCCCAACAAATTATCAATCAAGTCAATGATGAATCTCAAACTAAGGATGATAAACTTACCCCGTACAAAAAGTTGGTGGAGGATCTCAAGGATTTTTTCATCGACATAACATTTGAGCAGATACCAAGGGTAAATAATAGAGAAACTAATGTTGTGGCTATGATTGGATCATTGCTAGATCTCCCAAGGAACGTCCATAAACATGAATTCCTTGTAGAGCAGCTTCTTGTACCAACTTTTGAGGGACCAGAATTTGAGTTCATGTGCTAAATCATTGGTCCCAATGATCCTTGGTAGCATGATATATTCACTTACTTAAAAATAGCAGTCTTCCCCATCGATATTACCCCAAATCTCAAGAAAACCTTCATTAAAAAGTCATCCTGCTTCGTCATCTTAGGCGACACCCTTTACCATAAGAGTCTTGAAGGAACCCTATTGTGATGCCTTAACCCTGAGGAAGCTTTGACTGCCTTAACAGAGGTACATGATGAAATTTGTGGTTCACACTCTAGTGGTATGACCTTGGCCAATAAACTGCTAAGGATGGGGTACTACTGGCCTACTATAGAGAAAGAAGCTCATGACTATGTTAGGAAATATTTGTAATACCAACATGGGGACCTCATTCATGCACTAGCTTAGGAGCTCTAACCAATTATCACACCTTGGATATTCTCATAGTGGGGGCTTGATATCATTGGGAAAATAACACCAACCTCACCTAATGGACACAAGTTCATTATCACCCCCAATGAATACTTCACAAAGTGGGTCAAATCCATCCCAATGACCTATATCACAAGGAAGTAGATTTCCAAATACATCTTGAATTACCTCATTTGTCGTTACGGTGTCCCACAAGCCCTTATCTCTGATAATGGAACACCCTTCAAAAACCATGATGTCCATGAGCTATGCCAAAAATTCAATATCCAACATCGCTTCTCCACCTCATATTACCCCTAGGGTAATGGACAAGTCGAGGCCATGAATAAAACCATTCTAAAGATCCTAAATAAAATGGTCAATGAAGTTGGTCATGAATGTCATCTACAGTTAAACTCTGCCCTATGGGCCTACCAAACAAACATCCACACACCTACAGGTGCAACCCCTTTCTTCTTAGTCTACGGATCAAAAGCCATCCTTCCCATTGAGGTTGAGTTGCCATCCTTGAGAATATCATTGCAGAATCTTATTACTGATGAGGAGTATTAGGTGTCATGGTTGAGCAAACTAGAACTACTGGATGAGTGGTGCATGGATGCTTTGAATCGCCTACAAGTTTATCAGAACCGTCTAAAGAAGAGCTATTAAAAAAGATCAAAAGTCAGTCATTTCAAGTCAGAGAGTTTATTTTGAAAGAAAATCAGAAGAATGTACCACATCCAAATAGCAAAGGAAAATTTGAACCCAAGTGGTTGGGGCCCTTTTTCATAACCGTAAGTTACAAATCAAGAGTGTATCAATTGTCAACACCTAAAGGAAAGCCCTTCCAAGATCCCATCACTAACTCCCATATGAAAAAGATTTATGCCTAGTTTGCAAGATAAAAATCCAAAAATATAAAAAATCAAAAAATGATAAAATCCGAAAAGATTAGAAAAAGGATTGAAAATAGCAAAGAAAAAAATCATCGTCTAGTGAAAACAACTTTGGTGGCACTTTGTGAAAGTACCTTGGTGAAAACCTAGCAATCAAGCACCTTGTGTAAATAAGCACTTTCCATCCACCATGGCTTCTTTGGTTTGTTCCATATCGGTTTCCATCACATTCACCCATCACATTCTATATTTTTTTCATCACCCATTCGCGTCTGCATCATAGCTTGATCCTATGTCAATATCATGTTTCCTTTTAGTACTACTTGGCACATTCCTAAGGTGAGTTTGTCCTACCTATATCGAGGTAGTCTATTGCATCATACTAGGAGCATGTCCTTATACCTACATCGGATCAGATTCGTGTATATCCTTGAAATCCTTAAAACATCAAAAAATCCAAAAACAATCATAAAACTAGAAAATCCAAAAAACATTCATAAAATCAAGAAAGCCCAAAAACATCCAAAACATATCAAAAATCCAAAAATAGGCCAAAAACAACAAAAAGTCAAAAAACACAGTCGTCATGTCAAACTATGTTATTGGTTGAAGGTCTACGCTCTCTAGTGGACCTCCTAACTAGAGGAATCAACTCTTGTGCATTATTGGCTGGATGAACATGTTCTTCATTATCTTGGAACTCTTGTGGCTAGTCATATGTTTGAATTTGCACTGGTGGTTGTGGCTAGTTTATAATCACCTTTTGTTTAAACATATCACTACCATTCATGATATCCTCTAATGGAATATACTCCTTAGGTGGTTTTCCTTCTTCTTGTAAACCTGACATTACCTTTTCATTAAATATCACATCTCTACTTTATGTAACACACTTAGTAATTCGATCCCACAACCTGTAACCATATGTTTCTTCACGATATCCAATGAAGATACACCATTTAGATTTCATGTCAAGCTTAGTTCATTTTTCTTTTGGAATATGAACAAAAAATTCACATCCAAAAACACACAAATGATCATAAGAAATTTTCTTACCTAACCATTTTTCTTCTGGAATTCCAAATTCAAGCTGAGTGGATGGTGCTCTATTAATTAGGTACATTGATGTATTTACTGCTTCTACCCATAACTCTTTTCCTAGTCCTACATTTGAGATCATGCTTTGTGCTTGTTCCATAATGGTTCTATTTAATATTTCTACAATACCATTCTCTTGTGGAGTAAGAGGAACAATCTTGATTATCTAAATACCATTATCTATACAGTATTGATCAAATTATTTTGAACAATACTCACCTTCATTGTTAGTTTTAAGACTTTTAATCTTATAACCAATTTGGTTTTCAAAAATTTCTTTGAAGGTTTTAAATATACCAAAAACTTCAAACTTCCTTTTCATCATATAAACCTAAACCTTCCTAGTGCAATAATCGAAAAAAGTAACAAAAAAAATGGATCCTCCAATAGATGCTACCTCTATGGGGTCGAAGACATTTGAATGCACTAGCTCCAATGGTCATGTCTTCATCTTGTGTTCCTTTTTAGAGAATCTTGTCCTCTTTTTCTTATCATAGATGCAATGCTCACATAGCTTCATATCCACTTCTTTCAAACCTGGAAGCTGGTTCTTCAAAATCTCAAATCCCTTTTGGTTTGTGGTTGAGCCTTTTATGCCAAAATTTTGTTACACTATCTGCTACTACGACTGTAGCTCCCACTTGAATTTGACCCTCTAGTACATACAATGTACTATATTTTCTTCCTATTTCTATGACCTATGCTCCTTTTGTTACCTTCCATGCTCCAGCTCCAAAGGTAACATTATATCCAAGAGCATTTAATTGCCCTACTAAAATCAAGTTTCTTCTGAGTTAAGGAACATGTCTCACATCTTTCAACAACCAACTATTAGCGTTCTTCATCTTCAATAGAACATCTCATTTTCCAGTGATACTACAAGGTTCATCATCATCGAGATAAACCTTACCAAAATTACCAACTTAGTAATTTCTAAAACAATCTCTTGAAGATTTTGCATGAAATGATGCTCTTGAGTCAAGTATCCAAACATATACAACAATATCACTTGAAGATAAAATAAGAGCATCAACATCTTCTTTAGAAGTTGTATTTACCTCATCTTTAGATTGATTTCCAACCTTCTTTTTGTTTTGGAGGGTCCAACAATTTTTCTTCATGTGGCCCTCCTTACCGCAATGCCAACAGATGCCTTTTCTTCCTTTAGATTGGGATCTCTTAGTAGACTTTGATCTTTTCCTTTGGTTATCCTTTCCTCGTTGTTGTGTTCTCCCTCTGCTGCTAGCTACTAAAGCAACACCTAATGAATTACTTTGATTTTTTCTTTTCATATCCTCACTGAGAAGAACTCCTACAACATCATCAAATTTTAGCACACCCTTTGGGCTAGATGTTGAGTTACTAATAGCCATAACAACTCCTTCCCAGCTATCAGGGAATGGACATAATAACAAGATAGCTTTTATCTCATCCTCTATTGTAATGTTTATTGAAGACAACTGACTAACCAGAGTATTAAACTCATTTAGATGATTTGTGACAAAACCACCTTCTTGTATTTTCAAATTAAACAATTTCTTCATTAAAAATACCTTGTTCAATATAGGTCTCTCATACAACTCTGATAGATGATCCCAAAATCCTTTTGCTATTGTTTGTGTTGATACATTAAACAAAACATTACTAGTTAATGAAAGAATGATTGTATCCATAGCCTTTTGATCCAATTTATCCCAATTTTCATTTGAGATGCTGGTTAGCTTTTTAGCTTTTCCTTCCAATGTAATCAAAAGGTCCTTCTAAATGAGAAGAGCTTTGAGTTGCAATTTCCACATTTTGAAGTTTTGGCCTAAGAAATTTTCAATTCTCCATTTGTCTGTCTCCTCCATTTCTTGTGATTCTTGTTATACTAAGTTCTTATATAGATTGCAAGAACTAGATTATTGAAAAAAATTCACAGTATCCTTAAAAAAACAAACTCCTTTGGACTTATTCAATAGAATTTATGATTCTCATCATATATTTTCTACTTCACTCTAACACATAATGAAAAATAAATAAATAAATTAGCATGAGAACCAACCTGATCTCTAGAACCGACGACCTCTACTAGCATCTATAATAATGGGTGATCTCTCGCAAAAAAGGATCCAAACTCAGATACTAGCTTTTACCATAGCTTCATCAGGTAGTGCAAAGCATAGGAGAAAGATCTAGACAAAGTAAAATAGACTTCTGTGATCTCCACGACTAGCAAGGATCTAACTTTTTATGTCACCTTGTTCTTCTCAATAGCATGGTTCAAATCTGCTCACGATCTTCATCGATCTTCCTGCACACCTATGCTTCCTCCTATGCTCGCTAGACTTCTGCTGATTTTCTATCACCTACAGATCTTCTAACATCTCTGATACTAGTTCTTATTTTTGAAACTAACATAGAATTTAGATTAACAAAAAAAAAACAGATTCAAAGAATTTGCAAAACTGAATAGAGAGAGAAAACAAGAAATTTATGTGGTTTGGCAATATGCCTACATCCATGAGAAAGCAAGAGAAAACTTTATTTATTAACCACAACACTAACACATTTTGTATTACAAGTAGTCCAATATATAATGGACTCTGCAACCGTATGCTAAGCTTTTTCCAACATATTTCCAAGCTCGCATAATGGGGCAACACCAAAATAATGTTTATGGTGGAACAGATTTTGTTTGCATTGGAACTAATTTTGTTTTCATTGGAACTGTTTCAAGTGAGACAATAATAGAGATTTTATAGGACTTCACATCCCAACAAGATTTTCTATCTACAAATTGTGTGATCCGCTTATAGAAAAGCAATTCAAGGAAGCTATTAAAGAAAATTACTTCTTTATGAGAAAATTTCATTGGGATTTGAATGTAAAACATGTAATAATTATGCATCATTAAATCCTTTATAATTTGGATTTTTTTTTGAAAAAGTATCTGAAATATGTACAGATAAAATTAGCAAGTAAAAACCCTGATTTTATCTTGCAATTTAAAATATTTTAATAGATAATTTATATACACTTACTGGTTTGGTTTTAGGTATCTAGGTTGGCTCAATTATTCCTCTCGAATTTACCCCATTTCAAGGGAGGCTTTGCATATCAATCTCAAATTTACCCCGCTATTTCAAGGGAGGCTTTGCATATCACTAAAACCGTTCCACCGCCATCTATTTTACAAGAAACTTTTCTTGATTTTAGTCTTCAAGAACACGAAAGTTTACTTGACAGCATATATGACAAGGCTTCACCTAAGGAAAGAGCTATAGTAGGATGAATGATCTTGGGCTTTACCATTTTGATTTGTAAAATCATTTGATTCTCCCTTCCTTTGTTTCACATATAGAGTTGAGCCTACATATGAACGATCATTTTCCCATAGTCTATTATTTTTCACACCAACTTCTATAATTTCTTCTTTTCTTTTATAGTTCCAATTGATTCGTATTTTGGCTTAGGGAATGAGCTGAATGATACCTAAACATGATTGAGGGATTGCATGTTAAGATGAATGCAGAAACATAAAATGAGAATCTCTCCCTCTCTCTCCATTGAATCCCTAAATTAATTAATATCTTCTTAATAGTTTCTTTTTTAATTGTGTTTTGATCATTTACATTTACCATTTTTCCATTGCCCTACCAATTGACCTACCAATTGACCTCATGTACTACACAAATGTATGCCCAAAAAAATGACCAAAATTTTTCCTAATTGAACTTCCAAACCTCTTCAACGTATCCATTGCACACCATGCAATTGGTAGTTTAATGTTTAATAATGGGAATTGTTGGAATGTAAACCCAACTGCTGCCGTCACCTCCAGCCACTGCCCTACTACCGTCACCTCCAGCCGCTGCCCACGATATCGCAATAAATAATGTTACCACCAATATCCATTGTGATACCACCGGAGACCCTTGCAACATCATGGTTCATCTTCACCGCCAGCCATTATCCGCACAATCTTCAAACCGCTGCCCGCAATATTGCAATATTGCAATATGCTTTCAAAACTCAGGCTTTAGTTAGTCAAGGAAGAGGTAGAGGTAGATCAAGAGGAAGAGGAAGAAACTCTTATAGAGGTGAAAGATACAGTCTATGAAGCTCAAGTGGAAGAGGCAGCAATCAAGGCTCAAGCCAAAACCCAACATAGAATCAGTCACAAAATCAAAGGTATGATAAATCTCAAGTCCAATGTCACTACTGTAAAAAATACAGGCATTATATGAATGAGTGTAGTAAGAAGCAGTATGATAATAATAGACAAAATGCAAATTTTTCAAGAGAAGGTCAAAATCAGAATTCAGATAAGAGCACAATGTTTTTAGCTTGTAATGTTGCTCAAGCAAATGAAAAAGATGTATGGTTTTTAGATTCGGGCTGTAGCAATCATATGACAGGGAATCTAGAAATGTTTTCAAGCTTAGATGAGAATGTAAAATCTGATGTTACATTGAGAAATGATAACAAAGTGTTAGTCAAGGGAAAAGGAGATGTCAATATTCTAACTAAACAGGGGGAGAAAAAGTATATTTCAGATGTGTATTTTGTGCCTGGTTTGAAACATAACTTAATGAGTGTAGGGCAACTGGTTCAAAAAGGGTATAGAGTAACCTTAAAGAATGGTGTGTGCACAATTTTAGACAAATACCCAAACAACCAGCTTATTGTAAAAGTCAGAATGACAAACAATAGAATGTTTCTCTTAAAAATAAGGCCAGATTTGAATATAAATTATGCTCAAGCACAACACTTAATGAATTCACAAGTGGGTAGAGAAAAAACTACAACAATAGTGCAGACAATCTTTCAAGCTAAGATAAAAGATGAAAATTGGTTATGGCACCTGAGATTTGGGCATCTCAACTTTGGAGGTTTAAATTTACTTCATAGGAAAGGCATGGTCAAGGGACTACCTTTAATAGAAAAACTAAAGGGGTGTGTGAAGGGTGCATTTTAGGAAAACAACATAGAGAATCATTTCCAGTAGGAAAGTCAACTAGAGCAAAAGCCCCTTTGGAAATTATACATTCAGATTTGTGTGGACCTATGCAAACACCTTCAATAGGTGGTAGTTTTTATTTTCTAACATTCATTGATGATTATTCAAGAAAAACATGGGTTTATTTTCTAAAGTAGAAAAATGAAGTGTTTGATCTATTTCGTCAGTTCAAGAATTTGGTTGAAAAACAAAGTGGTTATTATATCAAAGTGTTAAGAACAGATAGAAGTGGTGAATACATTTCAAGAGAATTTTTTAATTTTTGCAAAGATCATGGAATTCACAAGCAGTTCATAACTAGATATACACCTCAGCAAAATGGAGTAGCTGAAAGGAAAAACAAAACAATCATGGAAATGGCTAGAAGCATGTTGAAAGCTAAACATTTGTCAAATGAATATTGGGCAGAAGCAATATCTTGTGCAACCTATATAATGAATAGGTGTCCAACAAAAAGTGTCATGAATATGGTACCTGAAGAAGCATGGATAGGAAGAAAACACAGTGTTACTCACATGAGAGTATTTGGATGTGTAGCATATGCACGTGCTTGATGAATTGAGAAGGAAGGAGAAAAATGTATATTTGTTAGATACAGTGAAGAATCTAAAGCTTATAAGCTCTATAATCCAACAACAAAGAAAGTTATAATCAGCAAAGATGTACAATTTGTAGAAGATGAAGCATGGGATGGAAGCATAAATAAGACAGTCAATATTTCAGCTAGTATACCTCAAGAGGAGAATGAAGTTTCAACACCAAAAAATATTCTAGCTATTGCGACTCCTCCCACTCCCATTCAAGCTCAGCAAAGTAGTCCACAAGTGACACCGGCATCGACTGTAAGAACAACCTCATGCATTCAAGGAAGTTGTCCAACAAGAGGACAACAAACACCATCTACAGTAGGACCATTGGGTCCACATTCCACAACTTCAAGTGATATGTCAAATCCTACATTAGCAAGTTTGAGAAGACAGAAAATCATAAGCATAAGAGATATTTATGAGCAAAATGAAGGTGAGAATAATTCATATCAGATTTCTCTTTCTGCATTTTATTCTCAAATAGAAGATCCAATTCATTTTGAAGATACAGTCAAAGATGATAAATGGGTAAGTGTTATGGATGAAGAGATTAAAGCAATTGAAAAGAATCGAACATGGGATCTAGTCAGTCTTCCAAAAGACAAATATGTCATTGGAGTGAAATGGGTTTATAAAACCAAATTGAATGAAAAAGATGAAGTTCAGAAGCTTAAAGCAAGATTGGTCGTAAAGGGCTATTCACAACAGTCTGGAATTGATTACAATGAGACATTTGCACCTGTAGCATGATTGGATACTATAAGGATGATTTTAGCATTAACAGCTTAGAATAAGTGGTCTGTATCTCAAATGGATGTAAAGTTAGCTTTTTTAAATGGTTATTTAGAAGAAGTTTATGTGGATCAGCCACCTGGGTATGAAATTTTAGGTCAAGAAGATAAAGTTTACAAATTGAAAAAGGCACTGTATGGATTGAAGCAAGCCCCAAGAGCTTGGTACAGCAGAATTGACAGTTATCTTTTGCTGAATAGATTTATTAGATGTAGCAGTGAGCCCACACTATATACAAAAATGAATGAAGAAGGTGAAATACTGATAGTATACTTATATGTTGATGATTTAATCTTCACTAGAAATTTGTCAATTGATCTGTTCAAGGTAGACATGAAGAAAGAATTTGAAATGATAGACTTAGGTCTGATGAAGTATTTTTTGGGCATTGAAGTGAATCAAAATGAAAATGGTATTTTTATTTCACAATCAAAATATGCAAATGACATTTTGAAAAGGTTTAATATGATGAAGTGCAAACCAGCACCAACACCTACAGTGACAAGTCTGAAACTAAACAAGGATGATAGAGGGTCTAATGTTGATCCAACTTTTTTTAAAAGGCTTGTTGGAAGTCTCATGTATCTCACAGCCATAAGGCCAAACATTATGTATGGAGTAAGTTTGATTTCTAGGTTTATGGAAACACCAAAAGACAGACATTGGAAAGCTAGGAAGAGAACTTTAAGGTATGTAAGTGGAACAAGAAATTTTGGCATTAAGTATTCAAGTTCAGATGAGTTCAAACTCATAGGATACACAGATAGTGACTGTGCTGGCAGCATTGATGACAGAAAAAGCACCTTTGGTTATGTATTTAATTTTGGGACTGGAGTTGTCTCATGGTCTTCAAAGAAGCAACCAATAGTCTGTCTTTCATCAGCTGAAGCAGAATATGTGGTAGCCACAAGTGTAGCATGCCAAGCATTCTAGATGAGAAGAATTTTGAAAGAATTGCAAAATGAACAAATGGAGGCAACAAAAATTTACTGTGATAACAATTCAGCCATAGCTCTCTCAAAAAATCCAGCCTTCCATAAGAGAAGCAAGCATATTGATACCAAGTATCACTTTATTAGGGAATTAATTAACAATGGTGACATATTTTTAGAGTTTTGCAGATCAAAAGAGTGAAGTGCAAATATTTTCACAAAGGCACTAGGAAGAGATAATTTCATTTTTCAAAGAAACAGATTGGGCATGGTGGATAGTGCAGTTATGTTTAAGGGGGAGTGTTGGAATGTAAACCCAACTACTGCCGTCACCTCCAACCGCTGCCCTGCTACTGTCACCTCTAGCCGCTGCCCGCGATAACCTCCAACCGCTGCCCGCGATATCGCAATAAATAATTTTACTACCAATATCTATTGCGATACCGTGGGAGACCCCTGCAACATCGTGGTTCATCTTCACCGCCAGTCGTTATCCGCACAGTCTTCAAACTGTTGCCCGCCATATCACAATATGGGTTGTTACCCATTGCGATATTGTAGGGAACCATTTACCAAGCCGCTCCACAAGGATATTTAATAATACGAAAAATTGATATTTAAGTTTTTATATTAATGTAAAGGACGCTTTATTAAATACGTTTTGACGGGGAAAAAATAGTTAGGTAATTCATAATAAATTTTATTTTGTGCCCTCCCTTCCGTGAATGTTTTTCACGTGACTTTTAACTTTTACCTATATTTATATATATATTTTACTTTTGATTTTTAAGGCGAATGTGAGCATACAGAAATTAATGAGTAGCAGCTCTGTGTTGAAGATATTTTTTTTTGAAGCTTTAATTTTTCTGTGAAATTTCCTCTGCCTCTTTCCTTCAGGAATACCTACTAGCTCTTCTCCCACTTAGTCCAATTGCTAGTTTAAGCATTTAACATGTGTATGATTGAATAGCATATGAAATGAGTGGTTAGATGGTCTGTCTTGAATGCGAGAGGTCATAGAAACTTATCCTCTAATCCTCGGCATCCTAAGCGAAAGCCTCACATTGGTGTGCTTTGCGGCATAAATAATTTAATATGATGGTTTAAGTATATTTAAAGTTACTCTCCAAGAATGACACAATGTTTGGAAGTTTATGAAAATGATATAAAGCGTGGAAAAGCTCTCGGTAATAAGAGAAAACTAGTAATTATCACTCACACGCAAATAAGCTCAACTATGGATAAGTGACCGAAACAATGGACGAGTGGCCTTCAAGGCCACGAAACATTTGTTCCCCACAATGCACGTAATTAATGTATGTGGGGTCATAGCTAAAGTTGGAAACAATATTGGTATAGCTTGCTGGCCTATTTAATTTGATTTCTTCAGCACCTCTCTTCGCATTTTAAACAAACATGGAGATCTCCACACGAATTACAATTGTCATGTTCATTCTGTTAATGTGCGTACACCATGTTCAGCCCGCTCAAGCAGATGAAGATGATGTTCATGTAATTATATGATAGCTGTTCATACTGTTCAGTTTTTGTCTAAATTTTAAACAACTTGATAAAAACCATCTAAATTTGTTTGTATGCTGCCTGATGAAACTTATGCTGATATAAAATTTGCAGGTATATATAGTATACATGGGAGGAAATAGTTTTGAACACCCCAGTCTCAATAGTGAAATTCATTATGAGATGCTAACATCTGTTCTTGGAAGGTGACAATTTTCTCCTTTACATGATAATATTGTTAAGATTAAATTACAACATAAAAAGTGCAGGGTACAAATTGCCCGAATTTGGAATATTATAACTAATGGTGTGATCCAACAGCCACAAGGCTGCTGCAATGGCCTTGATTTACAGCTACAGCAAAAGCTTCTCTGGATTTGCAGCAAAACTGAATGCAGCCCAGGCCAAGACAATATCAAGTATTTTTCCATTTGCTTGAATTATGCATAAAGAGAGGTTTAGGAATTATTTATAAAATGTTTACTTCCCATACACATCACTCACCCTGATGTGATCTGGCTCTTATATCTGTGAAATTTCTTTATAAACATGTTTCTAATAATTGGAATTGGGATAGCCATGAAAGGTGTTGTCTCTATCTTCAAGAGTAGAGCGTTGAAGCTACATACAACACACAGCTGGGACTTCATGGGACTGTGCTTGGATGGTCTAACAAGAAAGCCTACACAGGAAACACTTCATGGAGAAGAAGATGTAGTCATTGGTATTATAGACACAGGTTAGAATTGTACAATTATTTTTATTTTTAAAGAGGAGAACATATAATAGAGGACTTACATTATTATTTCCTTGGAGATCACTAGGATTTGAATGGGAAAAAACCAAAAGAAAAATTTCACTAAGCTGACATTTTTATTATCATAATTTATGATTCTGTATTCATGTTGTTTTATTAAAGGGTAAACGTTTTTATCCGGGGACTTCATTCCCAGTTTAAACATTCAACAATCATATTCTAGTGCAGTTTGAATCTTGATTGCAAAAATAACACTACAACAACTTAACCATCATACCATGTCATTATTGACATGTATTCATGTTGTAATAAATAAACTAGCAATCACACTTTGGTGTGCAATGGGTTCACCGAAAGATGTGTGAAAGCTAAATTAGGGAAAATTTTGGTCTATTTTTTGCATACATTTGTGCAGTCTACATAAGGTCAATTGATAGTCCATTTAGAAATTGATTTTGTTTGTGCAACAAAGGTCTCAAATTTCAATGGAAAAGTGACAACTTCAAATCAATTATGCATCCACTTACAAGGATCTACACACAACTAAAAAAATATCCTCTAAATCAGGAAGATAATCAAGCTCCATTACCAATAGGCTCATTTTATGCTTCAAATAGGGAGAGAGGGAGAGAGAGGGATGGAAAGAGGGAGATATATAGGGGGAAGAAAAATAGAGACAAAAGGGTAAGGAGATAGAGATAGAGATGGAAATAAAAATATAAATGGAGATGGAGATGGAGATGGAGATGGAGGAGAGGGATATGGAGAGGAGAGGGAGATAAATAGAGAGAGAGGATAGAGGGATAGATAGAGAAGGAAGACGTAAATATATAGGGATGGGGAGAAAGGGAGAGAGAGAGGGAGAGAATGAGAGAGGGAGAGAGAAAAAAAAGATATAGGGAGTGATATATAAGAGGTAGAGATGGAAAGATATAGGGGTAGAGATACATGGAGAGATAATAAGATAGAGATAGAGGGAGTGATGAAAGAAGAAATATGGAGAGATAGAGATAAAGAAGTAAAGAGATGGATATAGAGATAGAGATAGAGATAGGGAGGGAGAAACAAGGAGTGTGTGTGTGTGCGTGTGTGTGTGTGTGTGTATGCATAAGAGAGAGAGAGAGGGTGATATTTATGTATAAATATATAGAGAGGAGGGAGAGGAAGGGGAAAAATAGAGGAGATACGAGAGAGGAGAAGTATAAAGATATAGAAAGGAGTGATAGAGAGAGAGGGGGGGGGAGAAAGGGAGAGATAGGGATAGAAAGGAGAGATGGAGAGATAGATACAACTTGTGAAAGATAGAGTGGGTGAGATATAGAGAGTCAAAGACAAAGATAGGGAGATGAATATATAGAGGGAGAGATGGAAGGAGAGACAAAGAGGTAGAGGGATAAATAGAGACAAAAAGAGGGAGACAATGAAAGAGGGGGAGTTGGATAGAGCAAGATAAAGATATAGGAAGTGATATATAGAGAGAGATGTAGAGAGGAATATAGAGAGAGTAGAAGAGATGGAGGGAGAGATTGAGTGAATAAGTGAGAGATATAGAGATAATGAGATATAAAGAGTGAGGGAGAGGGAGAGATGTGATGATAGAGATAGAGGGGGGAAGAGAGAGATAAAGGAGGTGATAGAGATAAGTAATAGAGATAGAGAGGGAGAGAGAGAGATAGAGGGGGGAAGGGAGATATAGGGAGGGAAAAATAGGGAGTTTATGTGTGAGAGAGTGAGAGGAATATATATAGAGATAAATATAGGGAGGGAGAAATAGGGAGTGTGTGTGTGAGTGAGAGAGAGAGATTGAGATAGAGATAGAGAAGGATATCTATAGAGAGAGAGAGAGAGTGATAGGGAGAGAGAAAGAGAGAGGGAGATAGAGAGATATATACATTAGAAAAGATATAGGGGAAACAAAGAGAGATATAGGGAGAGGTAAGGAGATAGAGATAGGGGGGAGAGATAGAAAGAAAGATAGTGATAGAGATAGAGATGGATATGGAGAGAGAGGGAGAGAGAAGTAGAGACATAAAGAGGGGGAAACAAAGAGAGGGAGATCTATGGAGGGATAGAAAGATATAAGAAGTTATATATGGAGAGAGCTAGAGAGAGGGAGATATATATGTAGAGAGATATAGGAAGAGAAAGAGAGATATCTTTATATATATATCTCCCTCTCTATCTATGTTTCTCATTATCTATTGATCTCTCTTCCTTTCTCTATCCTATTTCTATCTATATTTGTCTTCCCTTCTCTCTACCTCTATCTATGTTTCTCCATAAATTCCTCTTTGTCTCTTTCCCTCTCCCTTACTCTCTTTTACTATCCCTATTTATCTCCCCCCTCTCTCCCTCTTTCCCTCTTTATCTCTCTACCTCTCTCTATATATATTTTGTCTCCTATTTCTCTTTATTTCTCTATCTCTCTATCTCCCTCTCTATGTGACTATATCTATCTATGTCTCTCCTCTTCTCTCTTTTCCTCTTGCTCTTTCTTTATCTCTCTTATTATCTTTTTATATTTGTCTCTCTTTTTATTCCTCTATATATTTACCTCTATCTCCATATCTCTATCTCTCTATATCTATTTGTCTCCGTCTCTATCTCTCTATTTATCTTTCTCTCTATCTCTATCATTTTCCTCTCTTCTCTTATTTTGTATCTCCCTCTCCCTCTCTCAATCCCTCCATTTCTATCTTTGTTTCTCTCTATCTAACTCTCTTTATCTCTCTTTGTCTATTTGCATCTCTTCCTTTGTCTCACTTGCTCTCCCTCTCTCTCTTCTTTTCTTTCTATTTTTTCTCTATTTGCCTCTATATCTTATCTACATCTCTCTCTCCCTTCTCTTTTTCTCTCTCTATCTATTTTTCTTCTTAAGTGTGCAATGGGTACACTAAAGAGGTTATAAAGGTGAATTATCATATCCTTAATCAAATGAATAATTAAAAATTTAATTTATTATAATATTATTAAATTAACCATAAATAGTTAAATTATTAAATAAGTTAAAAAATTTAATAAAGAAAAAGACACTTCAAATAAATATTAAAAATAAAAATAAACCATGTTAAAATTGTTAAAGCTAGAATTTTAACTTTTACATTTAAAATGAAAATAACACCAAACTTAAAAAGATAAAAATTAATAAAAGCTATTAAAAAGATAAAAAGTCAATTCATAATTTATAATTTTTTTAATATTGAAAAAATAATTATTAAAATAAATTTAAATTTAAATTTAAAAAGATTTCAATATATAATTTATTATTTATATATTATATTTATTATAAGAAATCTAAAAATCTAAGTGTGTAGTTGCTTTTTCTATTATATATTTTAATATTTTAATTATATATTATATTTTTTCTTACATCCTTCTCTATAACTTTCAACCATTTATTTTCAAAGCAACATTTTTCATGTCAAAGTTTCTCCTCTTATATTATATTGTCTAAAGAAAATGGATACATTTGTAGCTGTTTATTTTATATTTTTTCTATTTATATAAAATGTAAGAATTCAATTTAAATTAATAAATTTGTGATATATATTATATTTAAGATATTGTGTTTCTTTTTTTATATTATTTGAATGCTAATAAAAATATTATTTTGTTAGATTGAAAAGAGGATTAGAATTAATAATTGATGTATTGTAGTTAATGCATCTATTATTTAAGTGAGATCTAATCTACTATTTAAACATTTACTACATAAAAATAATTATTTATTATCAATCTAATTAATTTATTAAACATTAAATTAAATATGTAATTATTTTCTAATAATTAATTTTTCATTTCACTAAAAATTAATTACCATTCAACAATTTAAACCCACCAAACAATGTTTATATGTATATATAATACTTAATTTAAATGTATTTTTGTTAGCAGCAATAATCTAGCGAGTAAAATTAAAAAATATTTTGGATTTTGTATATCATATAAAGTCATAAGCTTGATTGTGGGCAAGCTTAGGTAATCATAAATTGGTGAAAATTCAATGTATATGATTTATAAGACTTTATTTGTAGGTATTTGGCCAGAGTCTCAAAGCTTTCGAGATGACACATTTCCTCCACCTCCAAGTGCTTGGAAGGGTGTATGTCAAGGAGGAGAGAAGTTCAGTAAGTCAACATGCAATAAAAAGTCGGTGGGGGCACGGTGGTATGTTAAAGGTTATGAAGCAGCTAAGGGACCTCTAAATACCACGAAAGTTTCAGAATATAGATCACCTAGAGATCACAATGGCCATGGCACACACACAGCCTCTACAGCAGGTGGAAATCAAGTAAGAAATACAAGTTTTTTGGGTTTGGGTACAGGAATTGCTAGAGGAGGTGCCTCACGAGCGAGGATTGCAATATATAAGACTTGTTGGGTGGCGGGTGAGTGTTATGATGAAGATATCCTTGCTGCTTTCCATGATGCCATTAGTGATGGAGTGAATGTGATATCTGTGTCCTTTGGCTCAACACCACCCTTACCTGAGTATTTTGCTTCAAGTTCAGGCGTAGGTTCCTTCCATGCAATGGAAAAGGGCATTTCTGTGGTGTTTGCAGCAGGGAATGCTGGTCCTGATCTCGCTTCTGTTTCAAATACAGCTCCATGGAGTATCTCTGTAGCAGCTAGCACTGTGGACCGAAGCTTTCCCACATACTTAATGTTTGGAAATAACATGACTATAAAGGTATTTTCCATGCTCTTTAATTCTTAATACTTGTTATTCCTTCCTTAATCTTTATGTTATTAAACACAAGTTAATCAATGTATAAATCTTAATTTCTCCATCTTTTATTTGTGTTATAAGGGAGAGGGAATAAACACTGAACAACCAAACACCACATTCGTACCGCTGGTTGATGGAGGGTACGTAAATCTGAACATAAAGATCAACGTCCATTCTTATGTTTACTGCGTAATTTACTGTGACATTATGGGCATCATGTATGTACAGAACGTGTGGAGGATCTCTGTCAGGAGTTAAAAGAAAAGTAGTGTTGTGCTTTGGCACCATTGGGAGCGACAACAGCCTCGCTGCGGCTATAAGGGTGTACGTAGCAGGAGGGGTTGCAGTAATATTCTCAGAAGTGCCTAACAAAGTGCTACCACGGGTCTCATTTATACCTATGGTGTTCATAGATATGGAGCAAGGGGCAAAGATCCGTCTATACGACCAGTCATATCGGTGAGTTGAACTTAATTCAGATATGAATCCAGAGTATCTCATAACAAAATACAGTTTATAACACGTAATTTTAATTTATATTTGGGGCAGGTCACCTAGTGTTGTTCGAATCAGTCCAAGTAAAAGTGTTGTGGGACTTGAACCTGCGCCTGTTGTAGCATATTTCTCCTCAAGGGGGCCTAGCACACTATCTCCAGACATTTTGAAGGTATGTGACGGATTGCAATGTCTGAATCAATACTAAGATTCTTATATATACTTCAAAATAATCGATATAAAATAGTTTTTTATATTGTATTTAATTATATTTTAAATAAAAAATTGATCTTATATATATATGGTTTCATCGTCAACAAATTCACCTCCAACAATTCATCATCAATAATTTATCATGAGAAATTTACCCCGAGCAATATAATATGAATTGCTAGTGGTGAATTTTCCACAAGATGAATTTATCATGACGATAAATTGTTGGTGATGAGACGATAAATTGTTGGTGATGAATTGTTGGAGGTGAATTTGTTGACAATGAATTGTTAGCCGTAAATTTTTCTAAAGCCTATATATATTAATAGTTCATATTTTAAAACAAATTGAAAGTGAATGCTAAGTTATTCTACAACCATTCTTTCATACTCTTATAATAAATTTAACCTTATTTGAAACTCTTTTGCTGAGTCTATATCTAATTAAGAAAAAAAAATCATAAATCTAAATATATTAGATACTTAAAAAAACATTATGAAAATTACAATGCAAAAAGTTTAAGAAATTTAAAAAATCAAACATTGGTAGACATTACAATTTACAAAGAATGGAAAATCTGAATTAATTTAAGATAGCATATATAGATTGATTTACCAATTTGCATTAAGATTCTAGATAGAAAAATAAAATAACTATAAATATGTCATTTTTGTAAAAATAAATAACATAAATATTTGAAGTTGGGCATATGTCCAACCGATCTCAAAATAAATTATAAAATCACAAAAATATTGAAACAACAATTGTAAATCAAAACTTACAAAAATTAATATCAGCAATAAATTAAAGTAAACTATTAAAATTTAAACTTGATTGTATACATATTAATATTTCATAACAATCAATATCATCCATAAATTAAAGTAAACTATTGAAATATAAACTCAAGAGAGCTATACATATTAATATTTCATGATAGTCTAAGCCTATTGCTTTATACTAGGGTCAACATGACCATGAGTTATATTATTTAATTAAAATTTTAATAATAGCTTAACTATTACACCAAAGGTCTTCTCTATATGAATTTGATGAACATGTTCTCTATATAAAATTGATGAACATGCTTTTTGAAATCAATAGTTGAATGATTCAACAATCTAAAAAGTAAGCATTTTATTTTAAAAACAAATAAAAGACAAAATGTTGATAAGATTGAAATAAAAAATAGAACTATATTTTATTAATATTTCAACTCTAATAACTTTCTCTATTTTTATTTTAAAAGCAAAGAAAACAAAGGAAGTCTATAATATTGAAATAAAAAATAGAATTATATTTTATTAATATTTCAATTCTAATAAATTTAATCCTAATGATGGATCATGATGCGCATTGATGAAAAGAAACTTACACAATCAAATCCATAAACAATTTGCAACATTCTCTATGGATTGTGAAAATCTACTATCTCTTAAATTTAAAATTAGTTTTAGTTTTTTTATTTAATTATTGATTAACTTAATAAGTTTATAATTATTTTATAAAATTATTTTTAAATAAATATTTGCATTTTGATATATTTTGACTTTACATTTACTTTATCTATTTTAATACTTAATTTAGACTTAAGTTTTAAATTTATTTTAATTATTTATGTCTTCTTATGAAATTACAAAAAATAATTAATAGCTGTTAGAATAATTTTAATTTATAATTAATTATCTTATTATATTCTTTATTATTGTAAAATAATTATATTTTGATTTTTGATTTTAATTTATATAATAAAATAAATTTAAAAACTTAAAATTTAAATTAAAAGTTAGAGAGAAAGAGAAACTAACATCTAATTAGTCATCTTGTGCCAAAAATCCAAGGATAGCACATGTCCCTAGGGAGTTATGCTTAGGGTAGCATGTCGCTTGATTAAGGATATGATAATTCACCTTTAAGACCTCTTTAGTGTACTCATTGCACACTTAAGGATCAAAATAGATATAGAGAAAAGAGAGAGGATGAGAGAAGGGACAGGGAAATAGAGATAAGATATAGAGACAAAGGGAGAAGAAAGAGAAAAAAGGAAGAGATATATATAGAGAGAGGTAGAGATAGGGAGATATGTATATAAAGAGAGAGATTTATATCTCTCTTTGTCTCTCTTACTCTATTTTTCTCTTTATTTGTCTCCCCCTCTCTCCTTCTCACCCTCTTTATCTCCCTCTCTCTCTCCCCCCCTCTCTCTCTCTCCCTATTTCTATCTCTATTTATTCATCTCTCTCTCACACACTCTTTCTATCTCTATCTCCATATCCATATCTATCTTCCTCTTTATCTCTCTCCCCTATTGTTATCTACTTACCTCTTCCTACATCTCTCTCACTCTTCCCCTATCTTTCTTAATGTATGTATCTCTCTCTCTCTCTCTCTCTCTCTCTCTCTCTCTCTCTCTGTATATATATATCACACACACACTCCATGTTTCTTACTCACTCACACAAACTCCTTTCTCCCTCCCTATCTCTATATGTATCTCCCCCCTCTCTATCTCTCTCCCTCTCTACATCACTTGTATTTATCATGTCTCATTTATATATTACTCTTTCCCCCTTTATCTCTATTTTCACATCTCTCCCTCTTTCTATCCATGTGTCTTCCTCTCTCTCCATCTCCCTATCACTCCTTTCTATATCTCTCTAATTCTTTCTCATATCTCTATTTCTCTCCTTATTTGTCCCTCCCTCCCTATCCCCTATCTATCTCTTTATCTCCACCTCTCTCTCCCTTTCTCTTCCCATATATCTAGATATCTCTCTTTCTCTTCTCATATATCTCTATCTCCCACTATTTCTCTCTCCCTCTCTCCCTCTCTATTTTTCTACCTCTACTCTATTTTTTTGTGTCTCTATATCTCTCCCTCTCCCCCTCTATATCTCCTTATATTTCTCTCTATCTCTATCTCATCATCTAAATGTTTCTATCTCTCTCCATCTATATCTCTTTATCTCTTCCTCTTTATCTCTCCCTCTATATCTCCTTATCTCGTAATCTACCTCTCTCTATCTCTCTATTTATGTGTCTCCTTCTTCCTCTCTTTCTTATCTTCATTTCCCCTCCTCTATCTCTAGACATGTATCCCTCTATCTCCCCCTTTCCCTCTTCCTAGACCTCTATATCTTTATCTTTTTTCCTATCTTTCTCTATTTCCCCATATTTTGTCTTCCATCTCTCCCTCTATATCTATCTTTTTATCTTTCCATCTCTCTCTACCCCTATGTCTGTCCTTGTCTCTACTTCACTTTATATATTAATTCCTATCTCTATATTTATCTTTCTATCTCTCCCTATCTCTCCATCTCTATATATGTATCTCTTCCATATCTCTCTCTCTCTCTCTCTCTCTCTCTCTCTCTCTCTCTCTCTCTCTCTCTCTCTCTCTCTCTCTCTCTCTCTCTCTCTCTCTCTCTCTCTCCTTCATATCCATCTCTATCTATATATCCTTACCCCCTCTCTTTCGTGCACTCTTCCCCTCTCTATCCCTTCCTCTTTCTAGATCCCTATCTCCCCCTCTTTCTCCCTATTGCAAACATAACATGACTCTTTTAGTAATGAAGCCTGATTATCTCCCCAATTTAGAGGTTTCATGTTTGGACCCCTATAAGTGGATGCATACTTAATTTGAAGCTATCATTTCTCCATTAAAACCTTTGTTTCACAAAAATATCATTTTCTAAATGGCCTATCAATTGACCTCACATACTATTAAAATGTATGTAAAAAAATACCAATTTTTTTACTAATTGGCCTTCCACACTTTTTGGCATACCCATTGCACACCAAGGTGCGATTACTAGTATCTATATGTTTTTCACAGTGGGCACGGTTTGGTGAAACATTGTGAGATAACCTACCTCCTCTACAAATTTCAAGCTAGTGTTATGATATTCTATTCTACTCCTTAATGGGAAGATAAATCTTGTTTCTCTCATTTTGAAAAATTTAATATAGTGGATTAGTTTGAAAAGATTAAGATGAAATGTTTTTTCTTATAATTCAAAAATAATAAATAAATTAAAAATAATAATTTAAATAAATTAATTCAAATTATATTTTTAAATTAATAAATTAATTAAAACTAATAATTTAACTTAACTCAATTATTTATATAAAATGATAAATATAGATTGTAGAGAAAAATATCTAGGCTTCATAATTAAAATTTGTTACACTTCTATAAAGAAAGTAATTTTTTAATATCAATATTCTCATACTGTTAAAAGTGGGAAAAACTACATGTTCTTGTGGAATAAAACATACAACGGCTATTAAAGGGGAGGAATAAAATATTTAAAAGGAGTTATAAAATACAAAGAAAAAAAAGTAGAACAAAAATAGTGGAAAAAGCAACAACAATGAAGTTTTTTTTTTTTAGTGTTAAAAAATTAAAGAAAAGATAGGTAGGAAAATAAGTTTAATTCAAAACTCACACAGATCAATCTTGATATTAATGTCAAGAGGCTAAATTTTTTTATTTTTTTTATTTCTTCAAAAATTTGAAGACAATGATTTATAGTAATGGATTGTATTATAAAATTTTATGTTCAAGTTGAAGGCTTTGGTTTAATTTTGAAGCTTAAAACTAATGATAAATAGTGATTTTAGTTTTTGAATTCAAAGAAAATATTTATCTAATTAATAAAATGGACATTCATATTTGCACAAAATGTGTATCCATTGAATGCCATTTTTTAAAATAAATATTTATTTAGGATTTTTCAATCTAAACCTTATCAAATATTTATTTTTTCCAAATCAAATATCATTTTTTGAAAATTAATTATTTTTCTTTGTGCAAATTTATATCGTAAAACCTTGACAATATGTCAAGGAAACATCCAAAGGAAAAATATCTATATTCTTATTGCTCAAAATAATAATTACAATCTTCACACAAGTGTTTCTATTATAATTGCTTTGCCTTCAAGAAGATATATAATATCTTCAAGATAACAAAAACTGTCAAATTTATACAAGTGTCAATGCCCATTCATCACTTTTTTTGTGGGTCAAGAGAAGTGAATCTCCACCTTAGCTTCATTAACAATATTGATAAAATATCTGCACAATTTTATTGTGTATGAACTTTCTCAAGAGTTACTCCATCTCGATCAATAACTTGTCTTATAAAATAGTATTTAACTTCACTATGCTTGGTCTCTTTGTGATAAGCTAGAGTTTTAGTCAAATTGATAGTACTTTGACTATCACAAACTATGATTACTTTGTCCTGCACTTTTCCAAACCCATTGAATAGACCCGTTAACCAAATTACCTCTTTACATGCATGTGAGATAGCCATATACTATGCATTAGTAGTGGATAAATAAATTGTTCCTTGAAGCTTTGAAATCCAACAAATAAGTCCTCCTATAAGAGTAAAGACATAACCTGAAGTAGATCTCCTTTTGTTCAAATGCAAAATGTAAATCAATATAACCACAAACTAAATTATTTCAACCATTCTAGGTGATACAATAATCACTTGTGCCTCTAAGCTATCAAAGCATCCATTTCACTATTGCTCAATTCTCTTTACTTGTATTTTCCATCTATCTACTGACAACACCAATTGCATGTGAAATATATTCTTGTGCATATCATTGTATACATTAAACTTCGTATTGTATTAGCATACAATACATGAGATAATTTTTTTCTTCTTTATTACTAGGATATAAACTTGAAGAAATCTTAAAATGAGAAGCTAAAGGTATATTTAGTGGTTTCACATTATTCATATGATATGTTATAAAGATATTCTCTATATATATCTATTGTAATAAGCTAAGCCTACTATGTTCCCTATCTCTTTGTATTTGTATGCCCAAAATTTATTTTGTTGCTCCTAGATCCTTCATATCAAATGTTCTAGCCAATCAAGCCTTTAAATTACTAATTTCAATCAATAATTTCTCTTGATACAGGCATATTATCACCATAAACACCAAGATAATGAGTAAAAAAAATTAAACTTTTAAAGTAAACACAATTGTCATATTCACTTCTTGTAAAGTTTTGGCTCACCATGAAGGAATCAAAATTCTTATATCATAGCTTGGGTGACTTCTTTAAGCCATATAATGACTTTTTGAGTTTGTAAATAAATTTAATGTTGTGATATCAAATAAATCCTTCTTGTTGTTACATATATATTTCCTCATTCAAATCTCCATGAAAAAATATTGTTTTAACATCTAGCTGCTCTAACTCAAGATCAAGTAATACACTAGTGCTAGTACAACACAAATATAAACAAGCTTAACAACTAGAGAAAAATTTTCATGAAAATCAATACTTTCCTTTTGAGAATACCCTTTTCTTCTCACTCTTGCTTTGTACCTTTCAACTTTATCATCAACACCCTTCTTCAATTTATAGACTCATTTGCAACCAACAACCTTCCTACCATTGGGGAGTTCTGCCAAGTCCCAATTTTTATTCTTCTCCAAGGAATTCATTTCTTCTCTTGTTGTTGTTTTTTATTTAGCATTTTCAATACCATCCATTTATTCTTGATAAAAACTTGGCTCCCCATCATTAAAAATCAAAGTAAAAAATGAAACATAATCATCATACCTTGTAGGAGGATTTTTGAACTATGTAGATCTCTTTAGATATGGTTGTGCTATTTCCATATTTTCTTATATATTTTTTGCATCCTCATCTTCATATTTAGAAGCTTTCATCCTTAGAAGCTTCTTCTTTCTCGGGATATTTTATATAGATGGATTAGTTTCCAAGGGAATTTGTTGATATTGTGGTACTTGTTCCTATTTCATATCAACTTCTACTATATAATTTTATGGGAGAAAATGCACAAAAAATACATCTCTACTAATGACGATTTTGTGGGTGGTAGGATCCCATAATATATATCCCTCAACTCCATCACCATAGCCAACAAAAATATATTTCTTGGAATCTGGATTTAGGGTCCAATTTAGAATGTTGATCTTTAGAAATAAGAGCATATTCATCACAACCAAATAATTTCAATTTTGAATAATCACAAGAATGACCCATTCATACCTCTTTAGGAATATTAAAATCTATTGCAACTAGTGGTGGTCGCTTTATGAGATAGCATGTTGTATTGATTGCTTCTTCCCACAAATCTTGCTCCAACTTGGCATTACTAAGCATGCTCCTCACTCTTTTTAGAAGACTCGTGTTCATGCATTCAACAACACCATTTTGCTAAGGAGTGTAAACTATGGCTTTATACCTTTTCATCCCAACTTCCTTACAATAATTTTCAAATTTCAAAGATGTGAATTCACCTCCATTATCTATTTTTAAACACTTGATTGATTTTCTAATAATCTTTTCAACCAAAACTCTAAACTACTTAAATATACTAAACGCATGAGCTTTACTTTTAAGAATATATACTCATACCTTTCTAGAGTAATTATTTTTAAATGCCACAATATATGATGATCCTCCAAAGGAAACCATGGGGTGTGGCCCATCTCAATGAATATAGTCTAGAACACCTTTACTTGTATGACTAGTTATTTTGAACTTCTATCTACACTACTTCACAAAGATACAATGCTTGCAAAAATTTAAATTTAAATATTTTATGTCTAGAAGTAACTTATAGTTTATCAATTCCTTTATCCCTTTCCTCCTCATATGACCTAATTATTGATGTCATAAATGAGTAGATTCATTTGATTCCTTAGCTACCACTACTACTTTAGTTATGTCAATACTCCCTTCTAGCTTGTAAAGGTTTAAAATCTTTGTAGCCTTCATAACAACCAAGATGCCCTTGGACACTTTCAATACTCCACCTTGACAAGTAAACTTTTAACCTCTAGAATCTAAAACTCCTAAAGAAATTAAATTATTTTTGCGGTTTGGTACATATCTCACCTTTGTTAATTTATGTACAAGACCATGAAATATTTTAATCTTAATGCTCCCAATCCCAATATTCTTACAAGAAAAAATATTTCCCATAAGAACAACACCACCATCAAAATATTGGTAAGTAGAAAACCAACTCCTATGTGGACACATGTGATTAGAAGCACCACAATCTAGTAATCATTCCTCATGATACTATAAGATTGTAAGAGAGGGAGACCAACCACGTCAAGGCTCCAAGTCATGGAGAGCCGAGTCTGGAAGGCTGCCCTAACTTACCTCACTCTAAAGGTTATCTTGAAACAAGGATCGAGAATGATGAGGACTATAATGTACTTCAATCACTCTGTAGATCCTGAACTTAGGCTTGGGCTAGGTGAGCTAGTTTTTGGAGTCGGTACTATGTCTTAGATAGCTCTTTGTCCAAAGATGGTAGTGCAGTTCTTGGATGATAGCGTGACGCACTGGCCTTTCTTGGGTGCGCTGGCTTCTGTACGATCAGAAAATAGTAGACATAATATAAACTACCTAAAAAAAATTGTCAGCCTAACTAGTTGGTTTTGACGAGAAAACAAAATAATAAAGTATGACAAGTAAAGAAAGAGGTGATAAAGTAGATAGATAAAAGCTAGGGTGATGAAGATAATCTCACAAAAGCATTTGTTCACTAGCTAGCTCCATACGTACTTTCACCTACACACAAGCAAGAAGGGGAAAATTGTTGGGGTTGTATAGGGGCCTGTCTCAGTCAGACCCTCATTTTGGTGTTTCCACCTCCACGAACAACCAAAAAGCAACGAAGTAGAAGTATGCCATAAAGGAAAGAAGAGAGAATAGAAACACTACAAAACAATATTATGCTACTCAACCAAATCACAAAGGAGAGGAGTGAAACGTTACAACCTCCACCCAAAATTTCACTAGCTAATGGAGGAGAAACAAACTTGGCAAGGTCACCATAGTTGTAACTATGATGATAGGAGGTCTCACAAGACCCCAAGCCCACACTGTTATGGCTTGCTTGCTTTGCACTTGCTATGTGGAGTTGATGGAGTGTTGAAGTGCTACTTGAGACTAAATTGAATGTTGGAAGTGTTAAGAGAATTCCAATCTATTACTTAGAGGATGAAATGAGATGAAGTTGGATGAATTTGAAGGAGAAGTGGGAAGAATCTACCATTTTCGGGGTTGATTGGTCAAAGAGGGACATTAAAAATCGATCCCAATCAGAAGTGTAACACTTCTTCCAACTTTAGATGCAGGAATCTATTAGGGATGATAGCGTGTCACGTAGATGTCTACGCGCCATGCGTGTATCCCTGATAGAAATTTTCTCACCAACACAAAAGACAAATGCCAAGCAGAAGGAAGGCAGTTGGGTGATGTGGAATTTTGCCTTCTGATTTGATTTTATAAGGTGAGGGTGTGTAAAAGGGGAATTTATGTAAGGGGTGCAAAATCTCTCCTATACTTTTTTCCCCCACTTTAGCGAGCACGAATACTGATGAGTGCTTCGGTAAAGTAGATCGAAGAGATAGTAAGGTTAGAAATTTATACCTAAACCATCAGGGAAGCAGACCATAATCTAGTGACCTTGAAAGTGTAGGGCAAGGAAAAGATTCCATAGGTACTCTCCCTAAGGAGCTTCGAACAAAAGACTCCATAACCCCGTAGAACTATGAAGCTGCACAAAGTATACCGAAGGCCCTCGAACCAACAATGGACAAATCCCATAGGATGAAAGCATGTCTCAGGCCCGTAGACCTACAAGGAGGAAACCCCTAAGATCTCTCACATGAAGGAAGCCCTGAGAAGTAAGCACCTTATAGGCCTGCAGACCTACAAGAAGGTATCCCCCAAGATCTCTCACATGGAGGAAACCTAGATATATAAGCGCTTTATAGGCCTGCAAACCTGCAAGGGAGAGACCCCCAATATCTCTCACATGGAGGAAGCCCAGTGGTGTAAGTGCCTTATAGGCCCGCATACCTGCAAGGAGGCGTCCCTCAAGATCTCTCACATGGAGGAAACCTAGATGCAAGGGGACTCCGCAGAGTCAGAAAGCTGCTTCACAGGTGCACTTGCAAAGCGACATGTTTACCCATAGATAAAACATGCCAGAAGACACAAAGCGGCCATGTAGGAAAATAAGTGGACAGTCATGCAGACCATCAACAAGTTGGAAGGCTTTCAAAGGGGACCCTCAGGAACCCGGTGTGAAAAAAAAGGGGTCCACTCAAAGGGCGTGCTATTTGAAAGTACAAAAGAGATGTTTTTTCTCAAATTGGTTCATCATCAAGGAATCCTTTTGAAATATGTTCACTTCATCAGGGAATTTGAAAGGAAGAAAATGCCACCTTGCGAGGAGAAGGTAAAGGCCACTCCCGCCTTGAAGGAAAATTCTCAAGTTCTTTCTTTATGAACCCATGATGAAGGAAACACATTCCGTTAGGTCCAAGTCGAGAATGTGATTCTTGAAAAAGTTTGCAAAGATTCTCAAGAAAAGATTCATTGGAAACGAATACATTTTTTGAAAATCAAAGTATCATAGAAATGGTGTTGTCACACATGAAAGGGATAACTCAAGCAAAGAAGAGAGAAAGGTAAGAAAAGAGTGAAAGAGAAAATATTCACGAACAAGAGGCACAGGGACCTGATCTGATATTTTGGGGTAAGAGCTGCTCATAAATATACAAGTATAATAATAGTATATAAATGAACTGTCATCAACCCCCTACTATATCAGACCATGTGAAGAATGCACAAGAAAACAAAGTTAAAATAAAAAATTGGGTCAGCGTGGAAGGGAGGCCTAAATTCCCCCAACACTTTGCATCGTCCCCAATTTTTCAAAAATAAATCACAAACATGGAAGAATGATGATACAAATAAAAGATGGTTTATGACACAAAATCACTCCTATATCCAAGAACCAAAAAGGGTGACAAGGGTCATTTAGGAACACATAACATGATCATGGGGGAACACATCACAAAACACATATATCTAATCTAAAGATAAAGAAGAGGCCTCCCCCTGACACTCATTGACTAAGAGGTCATCTGCTTCCCAATCTAGATCATTATAAGGGGAAGAAGGACGAGCCTAGAGTTGTGGAATATTAAGGGGATGAGCTTTTGACCCTCCCGCAATAAGGGCTTAGGAAGAAGGATCTGCAAGGTCTCATCCACTAGGCTCTTGTGGAGCTATGGTCAGCAATTTCATGAAGATTGCTGACAAGGATGGAACTTCATCTAGAGAGTTAAACATGCACTTTATTGGAGTGCCTTGTCATACCTCAATGGATGAAGAGGGTTGCACCTGAAATTCACTGTTTGGCTCACTGACTGACTCAGGAGTGCAAACAAACTCAGGGGAAGTCAGGACTGGTTCCGTCATTAGGATAGAACAAGTCAGTGCAAAACCACCCTTCAGAGAGGGTTGGCCCCTCTTGTGCCCTCCATTGTTGGAAGGGTCATCCTCTTCCTTTTTCTTCGTTGGGGGATGTGAACTCCCCACAGACGAGGAAAGAGGTGTGGAGGAAGAGGAGGAGGAGAAAACCACGATAGACACCACTAAATTATTCGTCATATCCATGGGTTTAGGGAATGGTAGGATGTCCAGAATGGACATTAGGTTAGGCACACTTGTACCCATAGTGGGAGCCGGAAGCAAGACTGAACTTGATTGAATGGAAGCAGAGGGAAGGAGAGAGGAGGATACATTAGGAGGCCTTGAAGCAGGGGCTATCGACTCCTTTTCCTTCTTCTACAAAGCAGCCTACTCAGCCATAAGAGCTTTTCAGCAATGCTTGCGCTCACGTGCAAGCTAGTTTTTGTGACTCTTTGAGCTAGAGACTGGAGGCTGCGAGGGGACAAAAGGCTACTGCTCAGCCATGGGAGTGTCCACTTCAACTGTTTCCAGTGGAGGGATAGGCTCCTGAATAGGAGTAGGAGGAAGAGATTGAGAAATAGTAGGAGTCAGCTCTAATGCCTTGGGAGTGGGCCTCTTCTCATTTATTGCTTTGGGGGCAGAAGCGGTGGGAGGCCACAGAGGCTGAGACATAGAGGATTCCTCACGGGGACCCTTTCCCTTGCCATACAAGTAGTACCAAGGTCTAGGTGGTTTAGTAGGGAGGTCTGATATCTTGATCTTAGGTCTATGCCAAGTAGGTATCATCAAACTTAGTGGGTAGAAACCAAGCATATTCATCCATAACCCTTCTCTAGAAAACAGAGTGGGAGAGCCATCCTAAGAATGAGGCAACTTCTCTTTTCCCTTTCGAGAAGAGGGGGCAGCTGGCTACTGTGCTATCAGAAGGGTCAATATCGGTTGTCCCTTGCCCCTAGTCTTATACTTCACATAGTTCTTGTAAAGTAGGTCCATTCTTGGGGGGAGAAAACCGACCAGGGTGGGCCAAAAATGATCTAATGAGTAGCACCCATGGGATACCAAAGGTTGGTATCTAGTGTCATGCACTACATGCACATCACCTCTGTGGGAGAATTTCAAACACTTATGAAAGATGGAGGAAATTCCATTCATGGAAGCTAGCCAGGGTATGCCTAACTTCATCTTGAATAAATTTGACTACAGAATAACATCAAAGACTGTGTCTACAGCCCTAGGTTCAACTAGGACGTACGGAGTTATCAAGCCATACGACTTGAGAGAAAGACCATCATGTGTACGGATGGTAGATTTTGTTTCCTCATACTCCTCCCTATGCAATGAATTAAGCCACAACGTCTCTTCTATAATGACATTCACTCGACTCATGGGGTCGACCAAGACCTGTGTCACAATGTTGCCATTGAGGTGAGTGAGAATGTAGAGGGGAGAGGGCTTGTTCAAGGGAAAATCCTGCGACGTGAATGTCATGTCTGACAAGTCGATCATAGGTTGCAGTAGGAGTAATTGTGACCATGTTAACATACGCCTTGGGGTGAGTGGTAGAATCAAAGGGATCAATAATCATGTTGGCAGAATATGACAGAAATGGGTCCGTGTATATCTGTAATTCACTATTTTCTTTCACCACCGATTTGTTTGTATTTTGTTTACTCCCATCAAGAAGAATAGTACCTTCCTCGATGTGATCATGTATCTCATGACACTGGTGCATACAACCTTCGGTATCATGTCCATTAACTCGATGGTACTGACAAAAGGTATTCGCATCGTACCAACTAGGGTAAGGTTCATTGAGAGGTTTAGGGTTCTCCAAGGTTATGATCTTATCCTTTAGCCACTTCTACAAGATAGAAGAATAAGATTCTGCTAACTTTGTGAACTTTCTATTGCGTCTAAGGTCGTTACCATTTGTAGTAGCTACTACATTTGTAACAGCCTTATCCTTTCCAGAGATCAATACAATGGACTTTCCTTCTGAATGAGAGCATGAGGAGGATCCCCCAAACTAAACTACCATTTGTTGATACTCTCGTAATGTTTCACACAAATGTGTGAAAGAAGGGTACTTCATAAGGGAAAACTTCTCCTACCAAGGTCTCTACAAGTTCCCTATGAATGCCTTCTATGCATCAGAATCGGGCAACAGGTACGAGATCTATGAGAAGAGCACTTGATACCACACTATGAAATCAATAATCTTCTCATTATCCCCTTGTTTGCATCGGACGAGATTGGAAAAGGTCATCTTCGGTTTGATGTTGGCTTGGAACTATTGAAGGAACTAATTTACAAGATGATTGAATGAGAAAATAGAGTTATCGGGTAAGGAATAATCCCATTCGAGCATTGTGTCCTTAAGAGATTGAGGGAATAGTTTTGTCATCAATGCATCGTGAAGGAAGAAATCTATATATAGGGCATTAAAGGCAGACACATTTTTTTGTAGGTCCCCTTTATTTCGATACTTCTCGAATTTAGGAATCTCCATTCCTTGTGGGAAGAGAGTGCTTAAGCTTGTTACCGAAAATTGGCTATGTTGGGAGAAGGGTTGAAAGATAGGCTAAGCAAAGGCTTAGGAGAGACTTGGCAGTTAGCTTTGCATCTTACCCATATTTTGAAGAAGAGTGTTCTAAATAGGGACTTGGGATGACAAAGGTCTAGTGGAACTTCCTCTAGGACCACCACCAGAGCCACCTCTCGAACCACTGACGTGGCCACCGCCGAAACCACTACCAGAGCCATCACTACCAACAGGGCCTCTGCTAGAGCCACCTCTACTTCCGAAGTCACCACCATGGCCTCTGCGACCTCTGCTAGTGCCACCCCCACCGCCAAAGCCACCACCACTACCAAAGCCTCCACCACTCAACTAGCCAAAACCTCCACCACTACAGGTGATAGGAGGGGTGAAGCTAAAACCTAAGGGTACTTTGTTCGCTTTGATAGTCTCAGATCTCTTGGAGGTAGAGGGGATACTGATTGAGGGGACTGTGTCAACCATGTACACAAATGTAGGAGGCATCAACATTCCTAGTTGTCTCTCATGGTCTTCAAGAGTAACCTCTTGTATAATGTTAGGGTTGTTTGGAAGGGCACATGATTCAGTCAAACTAGAGAGGCTAGCCAAGAGTTCTATGCATGTTCGGTCTTTTCTAACCATATACTTTATTTTGTTGATAACTCAAGTGGGTCTAGCCAGCTTCAGGGCCTTTTCCAGGTGATTCTCCAAGTCACCTAGTCCTTTCCTAATGGTAGAGATATGTTCTAAATGAATGTGAATGACCTTGTGCTTGTCTACTGACGATGGTGTAGGAGACGTAGGAGGAGTGGGGACATGGTTAGTCTCATCGAAGAATCCTACCTCACCCCTTGACAACTACTTCTAAGTAGATAGACCAATAGTAGATCTAGAAAAAATGCCTATAGAGAAGCCAGAAGTGACCTTCATCTTCTCCATCAAAAGATGTCACACACTTCTCCTAACAACATACCTAGAAGTAGTTGACTGGGTTGTGATGCTCATAAACCTTCACAACACTCAGGCTTGCAGTGATCACAAGGTACAAGGGAAATGTCACAACACTGACGAATGGACAGATGTTGGTTCGCACCGGGTTCACCAAAAATGTAAGAGAGGGGGACCAACCATGTCAAGGCTCCAGGCGATGGAGAGTTGAGAGTAGAAGGATGCTCAAACTTGCCTCACTCTAAAGGGTGCCTTGAAACAAGGATCAAGAATGATGAGGACTATAATGTACTTCAATCAATCTGTAGATCCTGAACTTAGGTTTGGCCTAGGCGAGCTAGTTTTTGGAGTCAATACTATATCTTAGACAACTTTATGTCTGAGGACGATAGTGTAGTTATAGGCTAGTAGCATGGTGCGGTGGCATCTCTTGGGCTCACTGGTGTATGTACGGTTAGAAAACAATAAACATAATACAAACTACCTAAAAAAAAACTAACAACCTAGCTATTTACTTTTGATGGGAAAAATAGAATAATAAAGTATGAGAAGTAAATACAAATGTGATAAAGCAGATAGATAAAAGCTAGGGTGATGAAGATAATCTCACAAAAGCATCTATTCGCCAACTAGCTCTGCACATACTTTCACTTGCACACAAGCAAGAAGGGGAAAATTGTTGGGGCTGTATAGGGGTCTGCATCAGTCAAACCCTTGTTTCAGTGTTTCCACTTCCACGGACAGCCAGAAAGCAACGAAGTAGAAGTATGCGACAAAGGAAAGAAGTGAGAATAGAAACACTACAAAATAATATTATGCTACTCAACCAAATCACAAAGGAGAGGAGAGAAATGTTACCACCTCCACCCAAAATCTCACTAGCCAATGGAGGATAATACAGACTTGGCAAGGTCACCACAACCACAACTATGATGAGAGGAGGTCTCATAAGACCCCAAGCCCATGTTGCTATGGCTTGCTTCACACTTGCTATGTGGAGTTGATGGAGTGTCACTATTGCGATGGAGTGTTGTAAGTGTTGCTTGAAAGTGAAGTGAATGCTAGAAGTGCTAAGAGAATGCCAATTTGTTGCTTAGAGGATGAAATGAGATGAAGTTGGATGAATTTGAAGGAGAAGTTGGAAGAATTTTCCATTTTTTAGGGTTGGTTGGTCGAAGAGGGATGTTACAAATCAACCCCAATCAGAAGTGTAATGACTATACCAACTTCAGACGTAGGAATCCGTCAAGGGTGGCAATGTGCTAGGCAGACGTTTGTGCGCCGTGCATGCGTCACCAACATAAATTCTCTCATCGACACAAAAGAGAGATTCCAAGTGGAAGGAAGGCAGTTGGGTGATGTGGAATTTCTCCTTTCGATTTGATTTTCTAAGGTGAGCGTGTGTAATAAGGGAATTTTTGTAAGGGGTGAAAATTCATTCCTATACAAAGATATTACAAATAGATAGTACTTCACCAACCATACGTGAACTCAAATCTCAACTAGATTTCTTCATTTTTGGAAATTCATCATTATCTTTTTTCCTCTTCTAAAAATCTTTCTTGAGATGCCCTATTTTATTGTAGTACAAAAATTTTCCCTTAGCTTTTCTTCCGTTTGACTTAGATCTAGATGTACCTCTCAATTCCTCCCCTCTTTTTGTAGATCGACCCATAGCCACCATTGCTTCTAGTTTGGAGGTTTATATATTATATTTTCTTTTCACCTCTTTAAAGAATAAAGATCCTACAAAATAATCAAATTCAAGGGTTTCAATTATGCCAAAGCTAATGGAGGTGACTAAGTGATTCTAGGATTCGAGCAATGAACATAATAATGTAATGCCATTATCTTCATCTTCGATTTTTATACTGATGCTAGCTAATTGGCATATAAGAGTATTAAAACTATTTAAATGATCAACAATTTTCGTACTTTCCTTCATTCATAAACTATACAACTTCCTTTTCAAGTAGATTTTATTTTTCAAGTATCTTTTCATGCAAAGACTCTCCAATCTGCTCCATAAGCCCATGGTTGTTTCCTCTTTGATATTATTAAAAATAACATCATCTACAAAATACAATTGAATCGTACTAAGAGCTCTTGTATTTAGATCCTTCCTGTCCTCATCAATCATATTCATAGGCTTCTTTGAAATGCCTACCATTGTCTTATGTAATCCTTGTTGCACTAAAAAATCACACATCTTGAGTTTCCATAGCTCAAAGTTACTCTTCCCATTAAATTTCTCCACCTCAAAAATTCTATTTGAAACCTTCATCATTTGATGCTACAGAAAAACACTAAACCCTAACACAATTAGTACAAAAAAAAATTACTTTGATATTAGTTTTTGTGGAAGTAGAAACATAAACCCATAAAATTAATTAATATTGTAGCAAAAATTAGTTGTGAAGAAATCTCAAAGAAAATAAAATAGAATAATATAAAAGACAAAAATTTACATGGTAAAACATTGATAATATTTCAAGGAAACATCTATGGGAAAATTATCAGTATTCTTATTGCTCACGGGAATAATAAAAACCTTCACACAACTATTGTTATTACAACTACTTTTCCTTCAAGGAAAAATATATAAATAATATCTTCAACATAACAATCATCGCCAAACTTAGAAAAAACTAGATTTTTCCTTTAAGGAAATTATGGATTATCTCTTAAAGAAAAAAGTAGATTTTTTATAAGATAAGATAAGATTTGTTTTATTCTTTTAATTGTTGTCATTATCCAACAATTATAATACTAGATTGTAGAAGGAAAGAAACAACACTAAAATCACTAAGGATGGAACAACAAAATTCTTCAATATATTATTCATCAACATATTATAAATATATAGTTGTTGAAGACTCAATGATCTTCGAATAAAATAGCTAACCCACTTGGCAAAGAACTAAAAACATTTGACAACAAAGTGAAGCTGTTAGAAATAAACTGAACACCTCTCTAATGGTTATTAACATCTATTCAAATTTTAATGACTCATATATAACAAAAACATAATTTTGTTATGAATTATTATAACAATCCTAGTTATGTTGGAGTGTATATTCCAACACCCCCTCTTAATCATACAACATTAAATTGACAAACAACATAAAACAAAACAATAGAAAATACATTATGTATAAGTTGTTCTTTAAAAATAATTCTCAGACCAATAAGACTTCTTCAAGTTGCTCCCAATTACATGTATAGCCACCCAACAATAATCAAAGTTCTCAACATTATTGGACACCATTTGCATATGAAGTGTCTCATCACCCTTTTAAAGGATTGTTGTTGAACTTCCAAATTTCGGATCCCCCTCTATACTATTGAACACCAATCTTCACATGTGTTTCTTGTAACCACAATAAGGTATAGTTTTTTTATCCACAAGCACCTTAGACTATTAAGCATCTAACTATTTTCTATTACATCCCTCGTCTTCAAACTGTTGGCCTCTTCAAAATAGAACTCCTTCCTCATTTTTAATGAATTCATCATCACTATTATCTAGTGGCTCAACAATAGCTATATTTATTGATTCTTTCAACTTTCCCTTCGAGAAGATTACTAGCACAAATTTTATAATTAATTGTTGTATGAACTATTTTTTGCAATAGTAACATTCAATCTCACTCTTACCTAATGTTCTCTTTCCCATCCTTTTCTTTGAGTATTATGCAAGCTCTTGTTGAGTATCTCTTCTTAAATCTCTTGTATTTGCTCTCTTCTCTTCAAGTATGATTATTGAAATCATCTATATGATTGGGAGTAAAAATAATGTTGTTATATTTTGAAGGTAGACTATTTAACAATATAGCTTTAAAATCCTCTTTATTTACTACAACACCAATGTTTGGTAGTCTTTTAATGAGAGAGCTCAGACTATTTATGCGGTTAGACATAGTAATTTCATCATACATCCTAGATCTAAATAACTGCAGCTTCATAGAGAACTTTGCATTTGTTGGTTTTGCTCCAAACTACTTATCTAATTCATCCCACATTTCTTTAGATGATTTTTCCAATTCAACATGATGTAATTTTGAATCTAAAAGAGCAAGGCCTATAATGAACTTGTCTTTTTCATCTCTGCTTTACCAATCAATCTTTCTTTTACTACTTTTGTACTATTCACTATACCCCATCAATTTTTGTTCATCAATTGCATTTTCACTTTCCATGTCTGAAAATTATGACAATTAAACTTTTCTAGAAGTACTGTTTTTAGAAATTTCTCTAAAGAAAAAAATAAAATTATATTTTAAAAAATACCTTTATGAATGTTTTACGGAAGAAGGATCCATAGTAGCAGTAGGGGCCTTAGAAACCTTCTTAACCACTTTCTAGATCTAAGAATCTTAGAAACGGCACATGAAGTAACTCCTGGATTCCCACTTCTACCTTTAGTGCAGGTTACAATTCAACGTAGAACAAAACATATGCAGCATTCAAATTGTTCAAACAGAAAAAAACTAGAGGAGCTCAATTGCTCCAAATTAGCATAGTTAACTCACTTGACAACAAACTAAAAGCAGTTGATAGCAAACTGAAGTTGCAAACAAACTGAACACCTCTCCAACTGTTATTGACATCTATTTGAAGTTTAATGACTCAGATTCTGTCATGACTTATTATAACACTCCCAGTTACTGGAGCCTATATTCCAACACCCACATGACACAAGTGTTTAATATAATAAAATCATTAGTAGAAGTCGCAGCCCATCTTATTAAATTTATGACTTGAATCTCTATAGACATCAATACTTGGCAATTTGAACTTGAAAGCTTTTGTTAAACTCCATTGCATAGGTTTTTTCCCTGTCTACCAAGAAGATGATTTAAAACTTAAGAAGAAGACAAAGCGCGCGAGGATAGACATAGTCTCAGGTGTACAACATGAACAATTTAAACCAGACCGCGATAAAGGTGGACATGAAGCTCAATTATGACGAGGAAAATTAATACAGATAACCAGTGAAAAGACAAAGAGGCATGAAACAAAACCGTTGTTGGAATCACTGCAGAAACTTAGCTGCATTCGATGTCTTGTTAAATTAGCCTAGATTCTTGTTCCACGTTCATTCTTTTCAGAAGAAAAAAAAATTAAGGTTACGATTCTGAATTGAACGGTCAAAGGCGAAATCCCTATCCTCAGACGCAAAATGGCTGCCTCTGCTCAGATGCTAGATACTTCTATGGAGATGGGAAAACAGGTTGATCAAAATATTATTTAAATCTGCATTCTTACTTGAAATCCTAACAAACATGAAAGCTACAATGCAAAATAGAATGGTAGGGATCAATAAAAACATAAAAGATTTGTTGGACTAATAGTCAACATCTTCCTTTGGATTGGAGACATGGACTAATCGTTTCGGTGGATCCACTTATTTCTAGTGTTTGTATTGGGTGTTAACAGATCAATCTTTTGATAACTCATGGGTAATTCCCTCGGGTGACCGGGGTTGTTGGACTAATCACCAGCTTCTCCCTTCGGATTTGGGACATGGACTAACCACCTCCCTGGAGCCGCTTATCTGTGGCTTGTATCGGGCATTAACAGATTGATCTTTTGACGCAATACCAAACGTATTCCAACAATATTTAGATTCATGCTGCTATAAATAAAATAAAAATCATTTCCACTTAACACTTTTTTTGTTTTTTTAATTGATTGCTGACGTGTTTTGCTTTTATGAATATAAAATATACTTACAGCTTTAATTTCTAATTGTGCAGCCTGACATAACAGCTCCAGGTGTGAACATTCTGGCAGCATGGCCTCCAGTGGTTCCACCTTCAAATATAGTGGTGGACAAACGCTCTGTGGACTACAATTTCTTATCAGGAACATCCATGTCATGTCCTCATGTCTCTGGAATAGTTGCTCTACTCAAGTCAATTCATCCAGAATGGAGTCCTGCAGCCATCAGATCTGCCATCATGACAACCGGTACGTTACGTTACCCATTTATTATAGAATCTAAAAGTTCTTGTTTCAACCCTATAACAAGCCTTTTCTAAAACCGCCGTTAGGTGTCCCCTGACGCTTAAAAGTTTTAGTTGTATAGAAGCAAAAGTATTTCAATCCCATTACTTAACCCTATAAGTATTATTTGGGGCAATAAATACTTACTCAAAGTCGATATCTTAAGTACGCTACGCTAAAGAAAATCGTTACTCTGAACAATGACAATATTCTTATATACTATTATAATGCACGCGCTTAATCCTGATAAGCATTATCTATATCCTGTTATTTGCAGCATATGTCACAGATACATCTTTTGATATGATTAAAGATGGAGGATCTGGAAAACCAGCAAACCCATTTGATTTCGGGGCAGGGCATGTAAATCCCGTAGAAGCTATGAATCCAGGATTGATATACGATGCAGGACCAGCAGATTATATAGTGTTTCTCTGCAGTCTTGGCTACACTGAGAATCAGATCAGGGCCATTGTTTCTTCAGCTGAATTAAATATCACCTGCCCTGGAAAAAGTTCTGCTAGCGATCTTAATTATCCTTCTATTACTGTGCCGAATCTGGAATCCACTACCACAATTAAAAGGACCGTAACCAACGTTGGCCAAGATGATCGTGTAACTGTATATATATCTGCGGTCTCGTCCCCACCTGGTGTGGAAGTGACAGTGACGCCTAAGATTCTAGTTTTCAAACCTCATATGAGAAGTGCCTCTTTTTCAGTAACTCTAAAACCTTTGAAGCACTCGGACGGGGTCTATAATTTTGGAAAACTCAGCTGGGTTAGTCTTGATCATCGTGTGCAGAGCCCCATTGTCGTTCGTGTGAACAACATAAAGGATGAATTCAGGGATGCTAAGAAGCCTACCCAGTCTAACCCAAAAGATGAACAAACTCATCTCGAATCTCAGCTCTCTGATGGTGTCAGTGCGGTATAATTGATGTTCGCCATATTGGAAATGTCTTTTATAAGTTAAATGGGGAACCACTAGTAATTTTGGAAAGATCAATTCTCCACTAACTATATATATGTATGTATATATATATATATAGATAGACAGACAGATAGATAAATATATATTTTGAGGTGCTTATTAATATTAAATCTTATTATCTTTTATATATAAAAATATTGTATTATTATATTGTGAATTATTAAATTTTATGTAATAATAAGGAATTTATTTTGTTTATTTTAATTTATAATAAGTTTCAATAATTCATAATGTTATTCAATTGCTGTTTCTAGTTTTGATTGTGTTGGTGTTTTTTCTTTTTTTTTTTTCTTTTTTTAACATATTTCAATTTTTTCCATATGTATGTTAATATGTTAGAGAGTATGTGTTTGTGCATGCAAATTCTAGTTGCATGTGATTGGATTAAACAATTGATAGTAAATGCTAAACAATAGAATGAAATAAACTTAGACAAATATAGATTTTTCCCTTAAAGAAATTAGGTATTATGTGACTATAAGCAATGCAAATGAAAAAAGAAAGTTGCCATCAAATTGACAAAAACACAATTCAAATGGAAATATAATGTTCCCATCCAATTGGCAAATCAATATTTATCTAACTTTAATGTGATAGAGTGTACATGTTTGTGCATTCTAGTGGCATGTGGTTGGATTAAAGAATTAATAATAAATGCTAAACAATAGAATGAAATCAACTTAGACAAATCTAGATTTTTTCCTTCAAGAAATTAAGTATTATTCAATTATGAAATATTTGGATATAGATTTAAAACATAAAACAATGCAAATGAAAAAGAAAGTTACCATTAAATTGACAGAAAACACTCCAAATGGAAATATAATGTTCCCATCTAGTTGTCAATTCAATATTTATCTGACTTTTATGTGAAACTTTTACAAGCGTGAGACTTGTTTCAAGCTCAAATCTCACACTATATGTAGCCTATTAACTAATAAATTGATTTTATTTATACAAATTTATTGAACTTTGTTTTCCTCTCAGTCTCATATACTAAATGCTACATGTATTTTAGCCATTCTATAACTTTTGGTTTCATTAAAGTAATTTTTTTCTAGATTGACAATTGGAATTGTTTTGATTTATCAAATACAATTAGATGTTATTTTTTGTAAAATAGATTAATTATATTTAAAATATAGTCTACTAATTATTTTAAACAATATATTTTAATTAATAAAGTAAAAAAAATTAATAATATTTTTAATCAATTTTATGTATAAATTATAAAATTAATTTTTCAATTTTTACAAATAATATTAAATAATAAAATTTAAACATCAAAAACTTAGATATGATTTAAATATAACAATAATTATACCAATAAATAAATAAAATATATCCTTCTCTTTTCTATTATATTTGTTAACAATTCTCATTTCCTAATTTTAAAATTTTCAAATATTTATATTTTTATTGTTAAGTATTACTTTTCCTTACAATTTTTTTATTAATATTTAACTTTTCAAATTTTAACTTTTTCTATAAGAGATTTATTTTTTGAAAAATATTTTTATATCTTTATTAATTGATTTTTAGTTCCACAAATTTAGAATTGTATTGTTAAATAAATTTTAAATAAAATAATGATGAACATCTATATACTTTGTTCTTCAATTTACAAACAAAAAATTATTTTTCTATTTCCCTTACTTCACATAAAATTTATTTGTTTTATTTGAATCTTCATAACAACTTGGTTCACCTTTAATTATGAAAGTTACAATAAAATTGACAAGATTAAGATTTAAATTTCTTTTTATCAATGTCATTTAGTTTTTTTTTTTTTTGTGGGGAGGGAAGAGTTAGATTTGATGTTGGATTTGAACTTACAACTGAATTTGAAAAGTAAGAATGTCATATCCTTGAAATAGCTTGATTAAAATGGTTATTTATGTTATGAAATTAGACAAATTTAGAACCCATAATATTACACATAGGCATAGGAATTTAACATGGTTCACCAATTTGGCTACATCCACAAGAGAGCAAGGAAATTATCCTTTTATTCAATGTAGCATCATACATAGATTTTTCCCACATATATATATACAATAGTCTTTAAGAGAAGAAAAATGGACATAGATGTCCATTGGGCTTCATATACCTAACAATCTCCCACTTGAAGTCCAAAGGCTACTGCAACATATCATAGATTC